>JALLAZ010001611.1:0-15563 GCA_036939755.1 Stephanodiscus triporus | reverse complement strand
ACGGGAGACGACGACCTGTTGTTGCTGCTTTAAGGGATGGCTCTACATCAAGTTTGGTAATTCCGGTAATTACCCAGTAATTACCGGGTAAAAAACAACTAAGGTATTCTGCACCAGTGCCATCCCTCAGAATGTGACTATCCCCAAAACAAGGGTATTTGTACATGCAAAAGTTTTACAGTCATTCTTTGATATTCATCAAAAATATCAAGATAGAACCAACAGGTGACTGTACCAGGTAGGACAAAATTGCTTCGCAAAAAAGTATCTGGGCTTACACAACACTTGGCACTTCTGCCCCTCAAATCACAAACTTTATTGCCAGTTTCCAGCACACAATATATTCCTATCACACACTCCCTTGCAATCTTCAGATGAGTACGTGAGAAACTGTGTACGACGATGGTCAGTGGAACATGGACATCAATGTTTGTAACGAAAGATTTTGTCAATATTTCTCGCATATGGACCAATAGTTATTGCAGTAGGCATCACTGTATCATCTAAAGAGATCTTGTACAAGCTTGGCACATCCCAAAATATTTCTTCTGCAAACAAATGATGATCCTCCATCACTAATATTGGTATGTCTGGGTATGATGATGCAATACTCTTGACCTCGGCAAAGAACAGTGTATTTGGTCCTCCTGTTGCGTGTACAAAAATCACCGCTGCTCTCAATTGTCAATTGTATGCCGGCGTTTGGTGCAACAAAATGCTCCCTTGTCCATCTCACATTTGCGTCAAGATATTTCTCCCATTCATCATATGATGGCATGTTGTCCTCATTTGGCGATGGTAGACCTTGACCGAGAAATAGTACATTGTCGAGGATGAAAGAAAGGAACTCCGTATGGTCTGTATGGCGGGTGACAATAGCAACAAATGGCGGCCAATTCAGATTGGTACTTTCTTCAAAGCGAAGCAAATTCTTCTCCCAATGAGCAAAACTTTCGTCGTTTTTTTTCTTGACACCACAGTCCAGTTCATTATCACCGACAATGAAAAAAGTATGTAGCAGAGAAGATTCAAATATGGTGATATATTCTCATACATGGATTTGGGGCATCCATCGGACTGGCCATCTTTGACATAACCCAAATGAACCAAATATTGCCCATCGGATGCCGATAGCTTTCCAAGATCATGCGGGATAAGACATTCCTCCACGTTGGTATAGGGGGTATTGCCTATTGCGTAAAACATGAGCAGATTGTTGTTACTGTACATTTGACAATAGGTGGGGCGGAGCGATGATGGTGCCTCCAAAAGAGATGGGTGGTCAGATTGATTACTTTCATAGTTTCCTGCCGCCATCACTGGAAACAAAAAGACATCATCAATGGCATACAAAGAAGCATCAAGCTCGTTTTGCTTCCCCGAACAAGCGGCGTTAATGCTGTGGAAGAGATTTATGATAAAACAACGACAGTGCATCTTCTAAGAATAACCCCTCCACATCAAGATGGACTGCTACTTCTCAACTTCATTACGTGAGCGCGACGTTTGGGATCGGGTCGAAGGGTGTTATGCAGAGTAGAGGTAGATATCTATGTATCTAGATCGAGGAGTTAGGTGAAAAAAGAAATAATAAGATGTGGTTTTGTCAATCGTATGATATTATGGTAGATACCGATCTCGATATGAGTATCGTAGTACGATAATGAATAATGAGCAATGAATCTTGCTTCGCTTCTCTCAAAAATATTAACTATTTCACTTAGGAATTAGTACGACTAGAGTATTAATTTCCTTTCTCACCCCATGCAACACAAAGGAATTAGATATTATCCTCTGCGTCTCAGATTTGAAACTAATGACTTCCATCCTATGAATTCCTACGAGTTTATGTACATCTCAATATGAAAAGCATTTCTCCCTCTTCTCTGTCACTTCTCAACAAAATCCCAATTCAAACCATTTCGAACTCAGTCAGGTTTCTCTCCCTCTCCCAGCCTTCTACTCCCGCCGCCGCCGCCCGAGCTTTAGATAAATTGTGTGATGTGGGTTTCGTTTCACATAAATAAACCGCCGAGGTATGGTAGGAGTATCAGAACGAACTCAAAATTTAACACTGAGCAAATGCTCAGATGCAATGACAGAAGAGGGGCGCCTCTTTGACCAAGCCATGGATAGCGTGGAAGACAGATTGGAAGGCGTCAAGGCCGCTCCCGTCCCCGTCGAAGGGGCACGCGAACCCTCCAACGCGGGCGGCGGAACAAGGTCGAATGGTGCGATGCCCGACGAACAGCCGCACGCGATATCTCCGCTACGTTGCGACCGCCGACAGATCTTGTGCGTGACTGCATTCCTCGTCGTCGCGATTGCGGGCGGAGCCGCTGTAGGGCTGATGGCGCATGTGAACGACGTCGAATCGCTTGCTGCGGCCGCTAACGAGCCTCCCACCGGGCTCCTTCGCTCCACGAGACCGCCCTCTCCTTCGCAGTCGCTTCGGCCCGCTAACGAGCCAGCCGACGCATCCGGAGCATGGTATTCCATTCAATCGGGCCCATCGTCAACTGAAGAGGGGACAACATTGCAATCGACCAGTACGTCAATTTCATCTAAGACTGACGAGTCTACAAATAGTACATCCATTCCGTTGCAAAATGGGTCGATGGCACCAACCGGCAACAATGACACCTCCACATCCAGCATCGTCATTACACAGCCGTCAAACAATCCTGCTCCGACGCCCCTAACGATTGACGTATCAAGTTGGATCGATGAATTTAATTCATTACCAATTGGCCAAGACATGGTGACGATGACGACATCGACGACGACGATAACGACGACGCAAGGAACAACGACGACCAATTCATCTATAAATCTAGACGATTGGGTGGACACATTCAATGCAATCACAACGGCCGGAGGAGCAGTTCCTTGTCTCACTGACGAAGCATGTGATGCACAGCGTCAAAGCATGGGATTTGCCGATTACGTGGTCGGCGATTTGTGAGTTTAGCAGTGTGTGGGTCTGTGTTGATTATTGTCAGTGGCAACTGTCGCCTATTTTTAAGCATTGCAAAGAGCTAATTTGTATCAACTTGTTTGGCACTGCTCACAGTGAAATAAAGGGATGCTATTACGAGAATGACGTGGCATATTTTGGCCTTGATGGGACAGTCCAAGAGATGTCAACTTTATCTGCTGCACAAACAATGAGGAGTAAGGGGGTGCATTTGAATGAATGCCATTGTCTTCCTCCAATCGAAATTTTACAATCTTACTTATTGTCGCTCTTGAATTGTACATTGCAGTTTGGTGTGGTGACTTGTCGCAAGTGGTTGATGTTGATGTTGCTGATTCGAACTCAGAGAGCGTTGTTGAGGTTGCTGATTCGAACTCATCAACTCATGAACCAACTATAACACCAACATCAATGCCCAGGACACCAACCACGGAGAGGTGCTTTACAGTTCGCACATACAATGCGATCGATAACGATATCGAGACATTAAAGAACAATATTGCCGACGCCAAGACTCGAAGCCACTTCCTAGGCGGTATAGTGCGATTGGCCGCGCATGACTTCATGGACTACGATCAAAATAGTAGCGGCAATCCGATGGGTCCCGATGGATGCTTTGATCCCAGTCATCCCTCTAATGCTGGATTGCCCGCGGATGTTTGGTGTGCGAATTGTACACTGAAGTTGCTCTACGATAAGAAGTATTCTCACGTATCGAGGGCTGATTTTTGGATCGCAGCTGCGAATGCCGTCATCCGCCAAACATCGATCGAGAATTCCTTGGATTTGATGGAAACCTTTGTGTGGGGTAGGGAAGATAGTGATGTGTGTGCGGGTTCTGGAGATCGTCTTCCGACTCCTTCGGGCTGTGAACAGGTGGAGGGAGTCTTTCTTGAGAGGATGGGACTCACTTGGGTGGACGCAGTTGCGCTTATGGGGGCACATACGCTTGGCAGGGGCGCCAACGAGGTGAGATTCATTGGCTTTCGTTGAGGACCTTAATGAGGGTTATACTGAATGTATATCGTCTATCGTCCAATTACTTATCATGCCAGTTCTCTGGTCATGAGGGAACTTGGGTAGACACGGATGAGGATGCACAGGTGTGTCGACTTTCCTTGTCTTTTAAATGGGCGTATTTTTGTCCACATCCCTCCTTGCAAATCAGACGTATGATCTCACTAGTTGTATTTCAATTTTAGGTATTTGACAAGCAGTATTACGAAGAAATTTATTTGAATTCCTGGCGACCAAGGAACATGGGAGAGGGTACACAGGACTGGACAACTGGGGGGCCTTCTGACGGGGGCAACACTCGCATGATGCTCAACACTGATATATGCCTCGTACATGATATAGATGGCAATCTGCCGTGCTGTACTTCAGATGAAGACACATGTGGGGGCTTTGAAGCTGCGGCGAGGCGATGCCCATTCTATTCACAAATTGATGTCAGATGGGAAGCTCGCCAGGCAGTCGGAGAAATGTTGGGAGGATCGTATCCTAATACCAACAACGTGCCATTCTATACCGCATTCGCCGAAGGATGGAGAAAGGGTAAGTTCTCTCACTATTTTTCATGAAGACGGGATTCCCACCAGAAATTCTTCCTGATGTCTCAACCACTCTTTGCCTACGATCATCCTTGAACACTGTTTGACACAGCGACGACTGTTGGTCAAACGAATTTATCTCCCTTGGTGGAAAGTTGTGAAGCTATTTGATGTTGTCGATTTTATACATATGCCCCGATCTGCGGATTAAATTAATTATTCCTACATTATTAGTAACGAACTGAGCATAAATATAAACAATGTTTGGAAGTTAATCAGTGTAGTAATGTTAGTGAAAGAGCAGGGGATTCAATTCTTGCTCGCTTTTCAGCTATCGAGTCTATCCCTCCTCTCCCTCCACGCAACCATGACGTTTCGTGCTCAACTGATTTGTTCTCCAAGAAATTGATGCTGTGCCTACCGCAGGCATACCATCGCAAGATTCGAAAGCTGCGAACGACACATCTCAATTCCTGAGGCGTTCCTCGCGGCGTTTGATACACGTGGCCTCCTCTGATGCCTTGGCCCCTTCGACACGCTGAATTATAATTATCTAACCCTGCAATTCCCGCAGACTGTCATGTACTTAACCACTTTCGTATCACTGTCCTTGTGCGTGTATTTGCCTCGTGTGCCGGTTGCTTGACCGCATTTGATGCACTTTCCGACGCATGTGATACGGCTGCATGTTGTCTTGCAGAAAACATGCTGAAACGTACCACTCCCATCCTTCTTTGGTAGCGTTACAACCTGTGCAAATTCGCCTACACAAGATTGGCCACATCGTTTGCATGGTGCTTTTTTGGCATCGTTCTGAGCCTTATTATTGATTCTTTTCTTTTCCTTTTGCTCATCGGAAAGTTTGAGATATGCTCTATGGTTCTCTGCCTGCCTCCCTGTCCGTGGCTTTATGTCTGGTAGCTGGGTGACACGAAGGAATTCATCCTTGCACAAATTGAACTTTGCAGTCCTAAGATCATGGTGTCCATCTAATCGGGGCAAATCGAGATCATCCAGGAGTCTGTTCAGCTTGCTAAACGAGACCTTCTCTACGAAACAATCCGCCACTTGCATCATGTCGCTGCATCTATTGATGCAGAGACTAATCAACTCAGATGCATCACAGGGATGCCCTAACACTCCTTTGGATGAGTGTGTGTACATCTGCTGCAGAGGAACTCCTTCTGTGAGACTGCCAACGGTGTTCTCTTGGACCAAGGGCAAGGTTGTGGTGGCAGGCATCTTCTTTGGAGACTCAGCAACTTCGGTGACCTCATCTTCTTCTTCCTTGGTGACGGATAAGTCAATTGTGGAGGTGGGATCCGTTTGGGCCAAATCAAAGTAGTCGGGGATCCTAGTCTGTGAAGCTTCCAGGGCTAGTTTATATGCTTTCTTCTTCTCACGAGCTTCACGAGTAGCTTGGTAGTGGAGTTTCCACTCTCGGAAGAAACCTGACACAGTCAATCCCAAACGTCCAAACTTGATGTAGAGCACATTGGGTTTCTCAATAGTGATGTTCTCACGATACTTCATTGGGTAAGAACCAACTTTCTCTAGTCTTGTGTTTACACCACTCTTTCTAACCCATTTGAGATGCCTCTGTCCGCAACCTTCAGCAACCTCGCAAGCATTTCCATCAACAAGAAGAAGAGGCAACATGACTGCACCTTTCTCAAACAACTTTCGTGAGTATGTGAAGTTATTTTCCACTCTCCCTTTTGCACATGTTAGTTTGCTTGTGCCAAACTTGACAACGAAGAAACCATCCTTTCCTGTCTCTTTGCGAATCTCAGTAGAATGCTGTTGAATTGCAGTATCAATCTGAGCCTTGATCCATGACCTAACGTCATCATTCACAGTACAAACCACCCGAACCACTTGATTACCTTCCTTGTGGGAGAAATTCTTGTTTGGTACTTCCAAATTGATAACATGTTTATGCACCTTGAACAGATGGTGGAGAGTCTCAGCGGTTGACAATGAAAATCTTGAAGTTGAAGATGATGCTGCTGTAGTAGCCTCGTTGGTATTATCCTCCCATTCAATGTCAGTATTAGGGTTCTCAAAGACATCGATCTCTTCCTCATCATAGTCATCATCATAGCCATCGGAGTCCCAATTCCCACCCTTGGATTCTACCCCATCTGGAAACAATCGAGTCCCTGCCACCGGAGAAAGCTTCTTTTCACAGGAAAGAGGGAGATTGTGAATCTCTCGGAGGGGTGTTCTACCACCGCCAAGAGGAGTAGCCTCCACCTTCCTCCTCTTCGAAGAAGCTGCTTTGGTGGCTGAAAGCATTCTTTGTATCTTTGATGTCGATCGATGAGTTGTCGTCAAGCAGTCCAATGGTCTTCGGGCAAAATTTGAGAGTTTAAAAAATCTAAAAAAAAACTTGTCGTAGCAGCAGAAGCCAAGGTTTACACAGTATTAAGCACTCTACACAAGATGGGAGGGTTCGTCGACAGCCTCCTCTCTGCATCCATCCAATCTTCGCTGTCCTTGCCTTCTCCGAAACTACTCCCCTTCTCTTCCTTCTCCCTGTCGTTCCCGTTGGCACCCCTACCTCCTTATTGTACAGCAGCCTAGTGAGGTCGTCGCCGAGGACCTCGTAGGCGCGCGAGATGTCGTCGAACATCCTCCCCCAACGACGACGAACACCACGAATGTGACGTCGACTATGGTCGAGGAGATGACGATCGTGCCAGAGAAAATTTAAGTCTTCATTGGCGCACCGACGAAAAACCGGCGCACCCGTGGGCCCCAGTTTTACCACCCAAACTCGGACTTTTACCACGGAAACTCGGACTTTTTACCTAGGTTCCGAGTTTTACCACCCAAACTCGGACTTTTACCACGGAAACTCGGACTTTTTACCTAGGTACCACCGGGTGTGAGTCCGAGTTTTACCACCTAGGACTGTCAGAGAGTGGACTCGTGGTAGCAAGGTGGATGACGCTCCAATCGTGTTTGAGGGCGAAGAGACGGATGTGAGTTGTGGTCAGTATCTCTACGATGAAACACACCGTGAAGGCGGATCGATGTATGAAGTGCAAAGCAGGTCAATTTCATTCTATAATTCTCTTTACCATGTCAGGAAAGAGCCGACGGACAAATTTCTAAAATTGGCCATCGCTCTGAATACCGAGGTTTCTTTCTTTGGTCGATGGATGCTGCTTCAACTAAAGGCAGACTGGGAGGCATATGACAATGGATCTGATAAAGTGTTCAAAAGTGGATCTCTTATTTACGTAGATGCACGGGCCTTCCTTGATTTCAGCGGTGCCAAAGTAGACGGAAACCAGGATGCCATCAAAGAGACAGGGTCTAGACTCCAGTACCACGTACTGTTTGCACCAAGCGAATCAACGTCTTACACGGGCTACAGCACAACGAAGAACTATTTGATTCTGTACATGTTAGACGACGTTAAAGAGCGTCTACAATTCTTCAAGCTTGGTGATAGAGGTGGTCCCTTTGAACTAGTTTACAGTGACGACGAAGGTGGACAAATTCGAACAGCAAGCGCTGGTGGAGTGGACTCCAAAGAAAGCGATCTAATTTGGCTAACGACGAGTAGCTACACTCAGCCTAGCACGCTTTACCTTGCTGATGCAAGAAAATGTGGGTCTAATGGCTATATTATCAGCAAGCTCAAATCACTCCCGCACATGGTAAGCCCATCAACTTTTTTGCTGCCACCTTCTGCCGTGACTGATTTCTTTGTTTCGGCTGAGACTGTTTCAGTATGATTCTTCTGAATTGGAAGTTACCCAACATTTTGCTACAAGCAAAGATGGAACCAAAATACCGTGAGACTTTTTTTCTTCAGTCTTGCTTCTGATTCCCTCGAAATGGTCCTTCTCAATGGCATGTCCACTCTCTGGCTTGTTGTTAAATCGCACGCGAAAATTTGGCAGCTACTTTATGTTAGCAAAGAAAGGACTTTTGCTGGATGGCTCGACACCAACTTTGCTTTATGGATACGGAGGCTTTGAGATCAGTCTTGGCCCTCGTTATGTCACTACTGTAGGCATTAGTTGGTTGGAAAGAGGAGGTGTGTACGTCGAAGCGAATATTCGCGGTGGCGGCGAATATGGCCCAAAGTGGCATCAGGTGAGTCATCGTGTCGCATCGCCCATCGGCAGTGTATGCATCTACCAATCATCTGACGAACAAAATCCCGTACGTTGCTCGTTTGAAACGCCATATCCAGTCTGCTCTGAAGGAAAATCGAAACAAATGCTATGAAGATTTCATTGCGGTTGGCGAGGTGAATAAGATATATTGTGGACTTTTCATCTCTGGCACTCCTTGTCGAAGCCGCTCACTTACTCCATTTGTCTCCTAGCATCTTGTCGCTTCAAATATCTGCACCCCCAAATCCCTTGCATGCAGGGGCGGCTCCAATGGTGGATTACTTGCCGGAAATATGCTCGTCCAGGCCCCTGATCTTTTCGCTGCTATTCATGTTGCGGTTCCTCTTCTTGATATGAAAAGGTGACCGAATGTGTGCATCTTTGGCCATGTTTGTTACGCATTACTAATCTCTCACGCCCAATTGTCGCCGTGACTACATGCAGGTTCAACAAGTTGTTGGCGGGTGCATCATGGTAATCCCGACACACAGTAAGGCTCTGAAGGCCCTTGAACACCGCAGGCCACAAGAGCTCGCTTCCACNATCTACCATGTGGGTCGGGTTCGCTTCTTCTCCCTCATCAACTGGTATAGAAACTATGCCGTTAAATGAGCAAACACTATCAACATCATAGGAGTCGAAGAACAGCTGTTGCTTCTTGCGCAGTCTGATCATGTCCGTGTTGTTCTCCAAGAATGAATAAATGGCGCGCAATACCGCATCGTTCTTTTCGGGGCCATCGGGAGAGATGTTTGCATTTACATCCACGACTAGTGGGATGAGTTTGTGACATAGAAGCTGGGCAATAGCTCTGGAGAAGCCTTGCGTACTCGACAACCAAGGAAGAACACCACAAAGGACATCTTTCATTCGAGAATCAGTGGGGGAGTGGAAAAAGTCATTACTGTAACGGCCCACTGTCAAATTTCCCCCAATGATCATAAGAGTTGACACATGTGGTAGAGAAAGATCCCTCCTGCTAATTTCTTGTATGAACATCTGACCGAAAATAGTTGGATGTAAACGAGTGCATTGTATTGTGAAGACTTCAATGAAGTATCGTATTTGTCCATGCAGAGTGAAGCTCATTGCATTAAAAACTCCGGACGCTACCTGTGTGGCAATATCATCGGTCACAAATCTACTCATCAGGCACAGTGCTTGCCAGCCTCTGGTCATTCGTGCATATGTCTCTGATCCGGAAATGAAGGCTTTCCCACGCGCCGGAGAGGTGCAGCAAATATTGAGTAGCTTCATAATGACAACGTGAGCCAGTTGCTTTAAAACGACGTTTGACATGCCTCTAGGAGAGGGGAGTTTCGACAGAAATGAGAGGACGAATGCCCTTGTGATGCTGGAACTATCAGTGGCTTCTGGCAAATAGTCCCACTTCCCTCCTTCGCCTGAATGAGCGCTGCCTTCATCAAACCTACACTCCTTGAAAACAAGAAGATCAACAATGTGATCTCGGTAAGGTATTGCACACATGCCCACATCACTTTCTAGGCCGTCATCGGGGCCTAGCCAGGCCACAGATATTCGGCTGACAACCGTCTTGCAAATGAAAGGCTTGCTGGTGCCTGCCATCTGTAACAGTCGTTGAAATGCCTGCATAATAGGCATTGGACCGCAATTATCATCGCAATAGGACATCTTGTATTCATCAAGAAGTAGCCTCCCCCTGAAGAATAATTTGGACATTTCATTCAACATGTACGTGTAATTTGACGATGAAGTCTCTTCATTCAGTACACCAAATAAGGTTTCAATGATTGCATTTAGAGAGCAAAGCAAAGGTTGCTTTCTTCCATTGTTTATCACAATGTGGTTCCCAGAACTAAGAGCACACTCGAACAAAGGCGGCAGGGCAATTGCTGGTGTCGCATCAACGGAATCTCGTGCTGATTCGAGAATCGCTTGATGTATATCTTCGACCTCTGTAGCACCAGATATTTCCCCTGCCTCGTGCGTGATATTGGAAACAATCAACGATAAAGAGCCCCTTGGACCAATGGAGAAATAAAAATTGTAAAAACCAAAGAGGAAAAAATTAATGAAAGACAAACACCCTCTCTCACCATTTAGCATATTGAAAGATTGACCTGCAAGTCTGTTTTTTATCATTCTTTATCCCGGGAGGTATAGACAGTTCAACATTGAGTATCATGCGACAGGTTGATATAAGTCGACTCAATTTTTCATCTCCCTCGAATGATGCACCGCAAGATAAGGCGGCATAACACAAAGTCAAAATTATTACACAATTCTGGCTTGCTGAATTGTCGAGTTGATTATTTTTGATGGCAGCGAGAGATTTGATGCAGTCTTCAAGCATGCATTTGACCGCTTGGGACAATGAAACACTTGACGGATACGCTAGGTGAAGAACTCGGAGCTGACTAATCAATATAGACATGTACGAAGAAGCACTATTTGATGTCGATGACCGCGTTGAACCGCCAGAGTTATCACTCACTGCATCTGTCTCAAATAGCGTCGTTGACATTGACATTAACTGGGACATAAGAAACTGTGCGGCATTGCCTAGTAACGATTCAATGTTCGGCGGAGGAGGCATCATGTACTCATTAAAATTTCCCAAAAGAATATCGCCATTGCCCATCCCAGACAGCATGCCTTCCTTACATCCATATTCAAGCAAAATCATTGAGCGGTTGGCCTTGCAAAAGCTAGCAGACGAGAATGAAGGAGCGGCGGCGACAGTAAGGCTCTGAAGGCCCTTGAACACCGCAGGCCACAAGAGCTCGCTTCCACCCCCTGAAAGCGAACAGAAGACGCACACCGACATTCCAATTTCGCGCTCAGCTGTATTTACCCCCGACATGATGTCCATGTCGCCGAAAGGCATGAGCTGTCCAAGAACGAATGCAGAAGCGCACGCCGACGAGGATTTTTTGGCCCACCCGCCATTGTCAAAACTAATTAGCCACTTGCCCAGAGCGTCACGGGCCCTAGAAAGCGGTCTTTCATCTGCACCGTCCATCACCAACAACTCTGACGGTGGGTACATGGCAAGGACTTGTAAGATTAGACGTGGATCCACCTTAATCCAGGGGATGGAGCTCTTCAAGACTAAGGCCAAGTATAGTCTCAATTCTTCCTGCATTGATTTGGGAGCGCCACCAGATGAAAACATTCCACGCATGGATCTGATTGTGGCTCGTATGTTACTAGGGTCAATGTTCAACAGACATTTCTCCCCCGTCGATGATGTCATTGTATCGATCGCACTCGCCACAGAACGATAATAGAGCATCAACGACCTTGCTTTACTACATTGGATCAAAACTGGTCCGAACACCATATTAACGAAATCTGACAGCCGAGTTGCACCACTACCATCGTTCTCCGTGGTCGAGGATATACTTCTAGTATAGTTGGAAAGAAAGCTCGAGAGTAAATCAGAAATGCTTACGCGTTCTTGCTGGCCCCCCTCTTCAATCTGCATATTTTCTCCAACCTTAGTGCCAACTATTGAATCATACGACCGCATAACCACATTGAGTATGAAGTTAATGGACACGGCAGAGAGTGGTACGGCCTGGGTGGGTGCCTTTTCTCCTGAAATTTTCTTTGTATTTCCTTTTTTACCCTTTGGTAGATTCATGAATGTGGTGAAGTTGCCGTCCCCTTTGTCATTGCCAATGGCTGCGGCGGAAGCATTAGTTGGCGGTCCGGAAACATCCACGCCAGTGTGCCCGCTCAGGAAGCGATACAGTCCAAGCTTGCGCAACGTGGGAGCCTCGGATATGAGGACGAGGCGGAGGAGGGATCCGATATCGTCCCACGTAGGTCGGGGCAAACGCCGGAGGACAAGGGAATTATTCTCATCGTCGTCCCCGTCCTCGCAGGATCGACTAACGCCTGCGATTTTGGACGTGATCTCCCCGACGGTCGTCCAGACCTGCTCGACGAGGTGCAGTTCCGTTTCCATCTCCAGCATCTCGAAACATAGGACGTATTTCATCCACAGATCGACGTCCTCCCGAAGACGAATGGCCTCGTCTAAGTCGTTGTTCTGACGATCCAAGTCCATATTCCCGTTCTTCTTCTTCGACTTGCCGCCATTCCTATCCCGTGACCCATCTCGGAGCAACAGATCCCTCTCGTGCTCCAACATTAATCTCAGGGCGTGGGCCGATCGTCGACGCAATATCTGATCCATAGAGGCGCGATCGTGGTAGTATTCCTCATCATTCTGGTTGTCACCCCCTTTGTTATTGTCGCTTTTGATGTTGTTGTTGTTGTTGTTGTTGTTGCCGTTCGACGATGGCCGAGATAAGAGCGACGTTCCCCGACCCCCTCCGCCGCCGGCGGCATTCACGGCGACGTCATTGGAAACGCGACCGCCGCGGCCGCCCCCACATCGTCCCATGCAATGTCGAACAAGGTTCCACACGCCACGTTGAAATATCGGTCTGCAATACCCATCAACCGAGGAGGAGGAGGGGGGGGGGGAGGGAACGACGGCGACGACGTCCGAGGGCAGGTCAATCGTGCGGAAGGTCGGCAGCACGATGCAAAGCACGGCGGTGGCGGCCATGGGCGCAGCGTCGTAATTCCTATCGTCGAAGGGGAAACCCTCTTCGTTCCTCCCACCTACTCCTCCTCCTCCTCCTCCTCCTCCTATTCCTCCTCCTCCTCCTCCCTCTCCCGCCCGAAGGAGTATGCCATCGTACTCGCGCATCAACGTCGATATTTCGCCCCAGAGAGATTCTATCGTGTCGACGTCCGCCCGTGTCATCCGTTGCGGCGTTCCTTGGTCCCCCGGCGCGTTCAGCCTGGGTAAAAGCATCCCGGCGATAGGGCGGAGCACACCCAGCGACGACAATGACGACGGCGGCGGCGGCCATCGACCCAACACGTCGTCGTCGTCGTTGTCGTCATCATCGTAGTTGCCCCGACCACGACGGATGACAATCCAGCGCAGCGCCGGGACGACCGCGCGGTGCATCACATCGCGGACCGCTGCCTCCGCCTCGTCGTCGTCGTCGCGGACGTCGTCGTGGATGCGTACGAGGACGCGACACGCCGCGTCGATGATCGCGCGACGTCGTACGCACGCTGCACGTCTCGTCAAGTCGACGATGACCGTAGTCATAGCATCGAGGCACACGTCCGCCGATGCACGCGCGGCGGATGCGGAGGCGGGGGGAGGACGAAGGTCGAGGACAGCGTCGAGGAGGGGGTCGTTCGATAGCAGGATCGACGGTGGACCCGCCGCCCCCCCCCCTCCCCCCCTACCGCCGAAGATCAGGGGTAGGACGATGGAGCTTGTTGCGTCGTAATCGTCGTCGTCATGGTCGTCGTTGGCCGTCCTCCTCCTCCGAAGGATGCGAAGATCGGATTGGAAGGAGGAGGTGGGTGCTCCTCCGCGCGCCCCCTTCTCCCCCCTCCCGACGTCTACGTCGACGTCATACAGTTGCAGCAAGAATTGCACGGCGAGCAACGAACGCGCGAGGCGAGCACGGCGGCCCCACTCCCCCCCCGCCCCTGTCCCGTTCGCGGCGCCGGCGCCGTCGACGGATGAGCGGTCGACGAAGACGAGGTTGGAGAGGACGCCCGCCAGCGACGACGACGACGATGACGAAGATGACGACGCGCCCTTCTTCCCCGCGATGCCCCGGCCTCCTCCTCCTCCTCCGGCGACGAGTTGGAGGATGGCGTCCACGAGACCCCGGGCTAGCTCCCTCCCGTCGACGACCGCGCGAGATGCCCCCCCGTCGTCGTCGCCGTCGTCGTCGCCGTCGCGCGATGACGACGATGCGAACGACGACGATCGAGGTGAAGAGATTAGGAGCGCCTCGTGGACCGATGATGCCCGTCTCAAAAAGGCCGCATCGTCCTCGTCGTCGACGTCGACGTCGACGTCGACGTCGTCGTCGTCGTCGTCGCCGCGGCGGCGGGATCTCGCGTTCTTTCTAATCTCCCGATCGGCGTCCGACGGGACGAGCGCGACATCGACATCGACGACGGCGCCGCCCTCGTCCTCCGAGTCGGAGCAAAGTCCGCCGCCGAGCATCATCATCGTCGCGTCGTCGTCGTCGTCGTCGTCGTCATCCTCGTCGTCTTCGTCCTTCCCGTCGTCCACGGCCATCGGAGTCGCCGTGGGAATGGTCGCCTCGAAGACGCCGGCGTCCTCCTCCTCCTCGCAGTCGTAGTCGTAGTCGCGGTCGCAGTCGTCGCGGAGATGGCGATTCCGCCGCCGTCGACGACGGCCGCGTCCGCGACGCAGGAGTGCGTCCGAGCGACGGATCAGCGTCCGAAACTCGTCGAGGAGGACCCCGTCGTTGCGGCCGGGGACTGTCGCCGCCAAGGCAACGGCGACGCGGTCGACCATGATCTCGCCCCCCTGTCGTTTTCGGGATGATGCCTTGTGTTTGTTTGTTTGTTTGTGTGTCGTCGTCGTCGTCGCTCGCTGCTCTCTCTTTCCTTCGATTGATTCGCTCCGATCGGCGTTTCTCCTCGCCTCCATCCACCGCCCAGGCGAGGCTTTTTTTGTGCGGTCGGAGACACAGATTTTTGGGGTGAGGGCCAGACCCCCCCCCGCGGCTGTGGATGTTTTGGTTCCCGGCGCGGCGGAGCCGAACGACAGGCCAAGACGCCTCGCGACGAATTCAGGGAGTAGACCGACTCTGGCGAATTGGGACGCGATCCACCGCAGCCCGATTAGGAGCATCGGGAGGAGGGCGGTGTAGGGGATGCACACACCCCCGATGCATAGGCACGACATGATGATAATACTGATATCTACTGGAGAGCGGAAATGATGTATAAAAAATAAGGTTCTTGGTGAATTATTGGTCATTTGGCATTTAACTCCTTTTTCTCGCCGGAGGAGGCTGTCCGCCGCCTCCCCCCGCCCATAACATCATC
>JALLAZ010001607.1:0-14559 GCA_036939755.1 Stephanodiscus triporus | reverse complement strand
AGCAGGCTTGTGATGAAGCCATGTGTTTGGCTTACAAACAGCAGCAGCGGCAAGCTCATGATGAAGCCACGCATTTGTTTTTTGAGCAGCATGAGCAGGTGCATCGTGACAAAGCCGCACGTTTGGCTTATGTGCAACAGCAGGAGCAGGCTTGTTGTGACAAAGCCGTGTGTGTGGCTCACAAGGAGCAGCAGGAGCAGGCAATTCTTGGCGAATCCGTGCATGTGGCTTACGAGCAGCAGCAGCAGCAGCAGCAGCAGCAGGCTCGTGACAAAGCTGCAGGTATATTTTTTGAGCAGCCGGAGCAGCAGGTTTGTGACGAAGAAGTGCAGGAGCAGCAGCAGCAGCAGCAACAGCAGCCGGCTTGTGGTGGTTCCAATCAGCACTTGCCGTATGGTCTCATTGCTGAAGCTGATCGCCGCAAGAAACGAGCCAGAAGTCGCATTGCTTGTTAGGTTAATTGCTGATTTTGACTTCTTTGTCTAGACAGAGAGATTGAGTCAAGTAGTACGTTGTTTGGTTTCAGCAGGTTGGGAATTGTATTTCTGCTTAGCTTTTGTAGAACCTAAATCATAACATCATAATCTCTCGACAGTCAGCAATGCAGTTTATTTTATGTATTACTTAGTATTTCAGGCAATTTCCTTTGATCTCATGTGGTGCGCATCACACAATGGAGGAGTTTGGAGGGTAACACTGTAGAAGCCACTGGACACCACCATTGGGCGGATTTGCATTGTAACTGTATCGCACTGGTGGCTGCCATGATGGTCATCTATCTTTCTGCCCAAAAAATTGGGATGTGATGTGTGAAATCGCTGCTGTCAAATCTGGTGGCCAGAATGCACAACATACACCTTCTACTCGACTCATTGATGAATGCAAGGACAAGCTGTATTCATTTCTGATGCAATTGTTGGATCGGAGCTAAAGAGCCCGCCTATTGTTTGAGCCACCAATATCTATATGAGATCAGATACTAAATAAGAAAGTAAGAACCCACAAACAAAGAAGCTTATAAAAGCAGCATCATTGCTCATGAACAACAATAGGGGTTAATCTTAAACTGGTATAAGCACCTGCTGCTCATGTGCTGCTGGTAGTTGGTAGGGGAACAGGAATAACAACCTTTTTTAGGATGTTGTGTGTGTGCATGAGTGCATGCAACTTAATATGAAATTGAAATGAGGGCAAAGAGGGCAAAGTTATTAAATTATAAAAAAACAAGAACTCTTCTTCCTTATCTTGCATGACTAAAAATCACGTTCTTGTCCCATGAATTTCGATGTCAATACATATCCTCTAGAGTAGGTATTGTGTTTTCCAATAATTATCACTACTAACCTATCACCACTGAGTTTACATAGATCGTCTAATTTTCATTTGCGCACGCTAATCTCCAAACAGCCGAACGTCACTATAATTTAACCTTACCGTACTAGGCAGCATAGACTGCAGGCAAAAGTCATGCCACCCATCATGATGTATGATGCTCCCAACATCAACGAGAGAGAAAGAAAGTGATCCAAGCCTCCTCCACAACCATCCGCCGATATACCTTGTGCGACTCCCATCGACTGCCAAACCATGTAAAAGATGGCAACGAGAATGTAAATGGCAATAAGCGGATCGTAGCATAGAATATCCTTCACGCGACCCATGCTTCTGGCGCGCGTATCAGTCTCAAGAGTTTTCTCCATCATTTTATCCACAAGCGTCTTCTTAGTATGACCAGATTTTGTTGCGGAATCGTTCACGCTTGCTAGCACGAAGGGGGCGCTGTTGTCACGATTCGCGTCGTCCGGTTTCGGTTCATGCGTTATCTTGACGCTCATGTACAGTGCTGCCAGTATATTAATCAGACATAACATAGCGTCGATATGCAGCCAATGGGAGGCGGAAATGCACTCGTCACTATCCTGGCCAGAGCCCAACGTCATGAAGGAGAAGACAATGGGGGGCATGTTTAACCCTACGGCTACGGTCAGGAAGAGGCAGAAGGGCGATCGGCAAAGCTGCGTCAGCTGTTCAGTCGCGCAACCGCATACCTTGCACGGAAATGTGATAACGGCGCCGCATGCCTCGCAACTGCCTTGGAGGAGCTTCCCGAACGATTCACAAAGAATTGCCGCCATGGTCTATTCGATTCTATTGGTGTTTTTGAAGAGCAACAACGGAGACGATGGTGGTGTGGTTGATGGTGGTGTGTGGTCTTTACTGGTGTTGAGCGAGAAGCGTTGGAAATTCGAGACAGCGCCAGTCGAGTTCAACGGTCGACATCTTTTTCAATATTTCTTGTGTCTTTCCCTCGGCGCGCCAAAAATCAAATCCCTTGTGACATCGATCGAAGTACGATAGTACGATACACCCTAACCTTTTCTCTTGGTTACCCTCTAACCTTTTCTCTTGGTTTTCATTATGGCGGTGATGCACCGATGGCAATGCATGGCTTTACTCGCTGGCGCTTACTTGACATCCACCAATGGCACCCCATTTCCACATTTATGCCACTACTTTATCACTTCACAAAAGAACCCACATCTCACGAGAGACGGCTCTCAATCCATTGCAGACCACCCTCCGCGCCATCAAGTTTTGGAGACATGTTGGTCCCATCATAATACATTATAAATTCACCGAGAATCGGTGCAGAATAGCGCGCAGGAATAATCCCACCCAGCGTGCCAAGATTTGGGATTCACTGTACATCAAACACGCTTCTCCATAATCCACTGCCGCCCGCCGCCGCCGCCCTTGGAGCGACGACGACATGACGGGGACGGGGGTGGGACGGGGGGGGGCGTGGATATGGAAAAGGGGGCTGCTAGTAGGGGAGGAACGTCGAGGCTCGTGCGGTTCGTCGCCGACCCTCCCACGGTCACGATGCAACGGCTCAAGGGGTTGACCACGGGGGGTCTGCCGACCTTCGCGGACATCACGGGATCGTTCGGCGGGGCGAGCGTCGACGAGGATTCGTGGGTGGAGCAGCTACGGGATGCGCCGTGGGACCGTCGTAGTCGTAGTCGTAGTCGTCGACGTAGTCAAAGTCGCGGCGGGGGGGGAGATGACGGACGAGGGCGACGAGGACGGCTTCGTCCGAGGATCGCGTTCGTGGGCGACGACACCTGGGTCGACCTCTTCCCGACGCAGTTCGACGACTGTCATCCGTATCCGTCGTTCAACACACGGGATCTCGACACGGTCGACGACGGTTGCATGTCGCACCTGCCGCGGCTGTTGGACGGATTGGCGGGGATGAGGCCGTATTCGGTCGAGGAGGAGGAGGTGCGCGTCAACGGCGGTCGGGACGGCAACAACTCCGCGACGTCGTCGTCGTCGTTGTCGTCGTCGTCCTTCGAGCTGATCGTGGCGCATTTCCTCGGGGTGGATCACGTGGGGCACACGTACGGTCCGAACGATCCTCACATGGAGCGGAAGCTCCACCAGATGGACGTCGTGCTCTCCGAGATATTCGGCATGATCGACGACGCCCCCGGGGACTCGTGCGTGGTCGCGTTCGTCCTTGGCGATCACGGCATGACCGAGGACGGCAATCACGGGGGAGGCACGAGCGACGAGGTCAACGCGGGCCTGTTCGCGCACTACAGTCCCGGGTGCGGGGACGGCACGGCGGGAGACGACGGGAAGACGACGTCGGCGAGGGGCGAGGAACTCGACGTGCATTCCGCGAGGGCGTTCGACTCGATACATCAGATCGATCTCGTCCCGACGATATCGATCATGATGGGACTGCCAATCCCGTACGCGAACATCGGCGGTCTCGTGCCCGATTTGCTCCCTCCTCGTCGGGAGGGTCGCGGACGACGACGGACGTCGTTGTTGTCGTCGTCATCGACGACAACGACGACAACGACGCCCCACGTCGCCACGGCGCTTGCGCTCAATGCCGCTCAAGTGTGGAACTACCTGCACGCCTACTCTCGAACGTCGAGGGACCTCCCGGCGGGTAGGATGCGCGAATTGAAGGAGATTTTGGATTCGGCGTCGTTGGTGTATCGCGATGCAATATCCCAATCTCGTAGGCACTTGGAGGAAAATGGCGATTCGCACGGGGAGGACGTCTTCGATTCGACGGCCTACCGACAGGCGTGTGCGCTATTCAAGTTGTTCCTCGCCGAGAGCACCGACCTTGGAAAGCAGGTGTGGACGCAGTTCAACGAGGGCGGGATGAAGGTTGGGATAGGAGTCATGGTGGTTGCGTGGGTCATGGCCATTCCTTTGTGGAGGGGTAGTGTTCGTAACGAGTTTTTTGGGAAGATATGGGTTGACGGTGTGATCAAGTCGATGCAGAATGACAAGGATAGGTCGAACGCATCATCGTGGCACTTCAGTTGGGTGGAACTGACGACATCAATCACAATCATGACATTCACATGCGGAGTGCTCACGTTTAGTAATAGCTACATCGAGCACGAGCGAGAGATCGTTACGTTCTTCCTCTCCGTGCTCTGCCTCCTGGCATTCCGTCGATGGTACTTCGCAACCCCCGCAGGGTCAAAGTCCTACATCGGCTCGTTATATCCTCCATTGGTTGTGGTGCTTTGTTCCCGTACCAATGACGTATTTGTCACCGGCCACGGTTTAGACCCTTCGATACGTCTTCATCCCGCTCATCATCCCGCTGTTTTCTTATCGAGTCTTTTGGTGTTGACAATACTGCGCATTCGATGGTTGGGCTCTTTGTCTGAGCGAAGTGGAATAACAAGTACTCCTCTGTCAACATCAATCGATATCATTGCCATTTTGTTTCTGGCATGCAGTTGGTGGGATAAACGTTCTCTTGACCATTCGCGGACAGGATTCGTTTCGGCACGCATTGCCTTGGCGGCTATATTTTGGGGTTTCGTTCACTCAATTCTTAGCCTTTCGAAGCAGTGGAAGTATTCGAGCCCGCACGGTCATACAGATACTATCAGTGAAAGCCGCGTAGATCAGGCTCATTTGACACTGTTCCGCGCCATGCTGTTCTTGGTGATTGTCACGGGTCCATCCATGGCATCTACGGCAGTATTGATAATAATTCAATGTGTTGCTTTACGCCGGATGATGGATTCAACAAGAGCAAAGGAGGTGTCTGCACCTGCCATGGCTGCAATATGGAGACTGGCGATACGCCAAGCCTTCTTCGCCAGCAATCATCATTGCTCCTTTAACCGTTTGCAGTTCTCCGCGGCATTTGTTGCCACAAACTCTTTTCAATTTTACATTGCTGGCTCTTCGTTGTTTATGAACACGTTTGGATATGAACTGCTAGGATCGTGTGTTGTGCTCGTTTATTGTCACTCACGTCGCACCAGCTCCAGAAACTACTCTGCAGATGTATGGGAATGGTTTGTCTATTTTCAATGGACTGAAATGCTTGCTTGCTGCCTGTCTGTAAATGTGATGAAGCGGCATCTCATGGTTTGGGCAATCTTTGCCCCTAGATTCGCTTGTGCTGCCGTTTTTACAGCACTGGTTTTCCCTGTTTGGGTTCTCAATGCTCTGGTCGAAAATCTCATTGCACCACCGCCCGTCCATACAAAACTACATCAGCATAAGCAACAAATTTCATAGCGACTGATAGGGAAGAAATGTTTGTAGAATAAGTGTTATCGTAGTACACGATTGAACCGAACACAGAAATGAGATTATCATATTTTGGGAAATATGACAAAAGTCCAGCGACAGGGGCTGTACTCAAGTACTCAATAGCTTTCATTTCCCCAGATTACCTAGATGATACACCCAGTTGTGATTTCAAAATTACAGTTGCTCCAAGCTGTCTGTACCATTGATAACCTCAGCAATAACCGTAGACCGGCTGAGCATATGTCTATCAAAATATTCATCAAGTGCAGTGTCGTACTTCCGCAGCTGTTGTATCATGTCCAGTGCTATTTGTTTTGCATTCATTTTCCTCCTGCACCAAGAGTTTGCAGCAAGAACTATGCGTTTCATCTCAACTTCATTATCTTTGTCCATTACATGCATCACAACGTCAGTTAAATTATCCAAAGATGCAGGTACATAATGCGTCATTGGTGTAAGCTCATCGTAGAAGTATTCCATGAAATCTGGTTCAATCTGAAGAGGATGCATTTCAAAATATTGTTGAATGTAAACCATTCATCAATGATGACTGGCAGAGATAAGATAACAATGTGAACACATACCTTGATGATGACACTGTTTGTGCACAGCAGTTTAGGGAAACGGCTTGACCAGTCATTACCATCAATATCAATGATGGCCTTGAATTTCATCTGATCATCAAATGGCATTCTTTTTTTCAATATAGTGGTGTTTCGTAATTCTTCTTCTCTGCCCTCATATTCCTGGTTGAATTTGGTAAATGCAGCATCAATCAATGTCGGATGAAGCATGCTCAACTGCACAAGTTTCCCTCTTGGGATATTGCTAATGTCGTTCAAGAAGGAAGACGACTCTTTGTAGATGGGATTACAGGTTGTTCCCCCACGCCATACTGCTTTATTGATCTTCCTTGACCAGGGATACATTTTGGATTGCTTTTGGAATTGCATATCCCTTGATTCAGATTTTTTTCTGAATGAATGCCAAATTTCATACGAGGGTATAGGAATGGTTTTGCACCAATGCTGTCCATATTTTGCCGGTGATGGAAGAGACCAACCAATACGAGGGTAATCGAATGGATCAAACTTGTTTTTGATCATGCATCCGTTAGGGTCGCCATTCATAAGGAGGACTGGAAGATCCGATTCGAGTTTGAGTGGCAAATGTTCGGATTGAACAAGGTCCAGTCCGGTCCTAATCATCTCTACTACATCACGAACTCTGGCATCACCTTCTGCCTTGGCTGCGACCTTGTCTCTTATGTGGTGTGTGACAAGTACCTCTCCATCACGAAGAATGATAGGGACCAAAAGAAATCCTTGTACGATTGGCCACCCCATATGTGATGACGCATTGATGGGCCCTAGAGCAATTCTTACATCATGTGTAAAATTATCGAACTGCACTTCATTTGAGTGCGTGGCGTACATGCCTGTTGGACCAAAGGGATGTTCACTTGAGTCTGTGCTGGCTCGACGGAGTCCGAGCAAGGTCACCAGGATGAAAGTAAAAACAAGGGAGCGAAAGGCCAGAGAAAGGCTTGCATACTGGAGTATGTTGAACAAAACAGTGCTTGATTATGTATATAGATGCTGGTGTGCTTTCCGTGGTCCTGCGTTGTTTCCCCGAGTCAAAACTACACGCTGTTGTGTGGGGGGGGGACATCAAAACTCGATCCCACGATGCTTCTGGACAGATTTTCGTTTTGAGTTTCTTTGCGCACCCGTAATCATATCCCGAAAGATTGAAGATAAAACGAAACAAACACCGACATCGAAATGTCTGTTAAGAACAGGGCCCACGTTAGCGACGCCTACGTTGGCGTCAAAGATGGGAAACGTCACGCCGACGGAGAAAACTAGTCTGCCAATGGAGACGAGTATTATGGTTAGTGGAAGGATGGCGAGATGCAGGCCAGACGGAAAAGCGAACCATGAAGAATGGTGGGCCAACATAATGTGCCCGACCGCAACGGCTTCTCGAGTGAAAAATGTACATAAAAATCTAGCATAGAAAACATTTACACATTAGTACGAATTGTCTCGGGTCGCCCAATACCACCGAAATACGAGCTCTTTTGCGTGCTTGTCTGGCAGTCACTCTACTGGATAGAGGATTCACAGGCATACTATATAAAATGGATTGTTTTGATGTATGGCATTGATGACCATCGTTGGCAACCAACAGCTGGTCAGTATGTCCTCTCTCAAACCGTGATACCAATATTTCTCTACTGTGGACCAAGCGTCATTCTCAAAGACATACTTGTGGAGCTCATCCGCCGATGATACCAAATGGCTATATGAGCAAAAAAATTACCCAAAGAAGGATCCCGAATGAGCAGACGTTGGCCGGGAGGTTGTACCCCATGTCTTGCTCAACCTCTGATGCCATGTACTGGAGAGAGTTTCCGTCGTCGTGGCTCTGTCGTGGTAGTGTGCCGTAATACCACCCCATCGCACCGACTTCTTCTTCGATAGCGTTAATGCCTGATCGCCACCTTTTTCATTGTCGATGCGACCGGCGCCGTCATTCCTCGTAGTCATCGTTGCCGCCGAAACAGTGGATGCCTTCGCGGCGACAACAGAGGCAGAATGACCCCTGAGCAGTGCGCCGCCTCGGTAGTCGCCGTCCTGAACGTCCCCGTCGCTCCCGGTGCCGCCGCCGCTCTTCGACGAGCACCCGACTCCAATCATAGTCGCGATATCGCCAGCCGGTCGACGAGGAAGAATTAGCGACAGATGTGAGGATGACGATTATGATGGAGATATTTTTGCTGAAATTGTGTGTCCCGGAGTCTGCCTACCAGATTGGCGACCCCCTATCAGTAGGCCATGGTCAACGCCGGCTGCCAAACATTTTGTGAGCTATCCTGCCATGATTTGCTCAGATTTGCTCCCAGAGAGGAACATGGAACAAAGGAACATCGGTGGCGGTGACAGCGCCAGGTGCTTGAGCTTGGTGGTGACAGTAGGCCGTGGTGACGACGCCCCGATTCTCTTCGACGTGTATTACCTATTATTATCGTACTTAAAAAGTTCTCTCTACCCTAGATACTTCAAGTACGTAGGTATCGTAAGTACTTTACGTAAATAATGAAACCGTTACTTCTCTAGCTGGGAATCAATAGACGATGAAAGTCATCCGTTAGGTCCGTTGAGCTGCTGGGCGGGTGGGACGACGTCAAAGAGGTTGTTCATAAGTAGTAGTAGAGAGCATGCACAGCCCCAGCAGGGCCGCCTGATGACGGGATATGGTGTTGCTCGACGGGCGGCAGCACCGGCAACATCAGCAACGACGGCGAGAGGCAAGATTATGACGGTCGACGTGGCAAAGGAGGAAAAGGAGGAAGAGGAGGAGGAGATGACGGAGGAGGAGATAGACGGCACCGCCAATGCCACGGCGACGACGACGACGGCGAAGGAGGAACCCCCGCCGATCAGTCTTGACGAGGATGACGATCGCGGTGACCACGACGAGAATGGCGGCGCCGCTTCTGCGCCGCCTAATAGGAATCAGATGCAGGAACAGCAGCAGCAGCAGCAGCTTGTCGTCGTCGACGAATTCCCGTACATCGTGAATCGTGACGTCGCCGGCGACGGGGAGGACGATGACGCGACGCGCCGTCATCTTCGTCGTGGCAGTCTCGCACTCAAGTCGGCGAGTGGTTTTTCGTCTAGGCGCGAGTCCCACGAAGAGTCCTCTCGCGGCGAGGCGAACGACGACGACGACGACGACGAGAAAGGTGATGCCAGGGAGGAGATAACCTTCCTCGTCGAGATCGCGAAGGCGACGATACCGAAGAGGCGTCGACGCGGGGGCGGTCGGGGGGGCGGCTATGGCGGTGGGGGGAACAACAGCACGAACGGCGGGGGGGACGACGAGTCCTCCACCCCCGCCGTTGGGATGCACTGCACGGCATACTGGGTCGGTCCCGTCAATCCCTCGGGACGTCGGCGGAGGGAGAGGACGTTGCACCGCACGAGGACGCTCGGGATCAAGAAAACCGACGTGGGGGGCGGCGGTCCATCGATCAAGTCGAGAGGGAGCAGCGACTCGGGCTCTTTCCCCTTCGCGGAGGGGTGGGAGGAGGAGGTGGTGGAGGAGATGGAGAATTGCACCGAGCACGTCTTCACCTTGAACGACGCGTCGCTGTTCCTATTCCGGACGTCCATGAAGCAGCTGGTGAACGCCTCCCTTGATTCGAACTCGATGTCGGCAGACGACGGCGTTGGGGACGACGACGTGTCGTCGTGCGCTGATTCTGGTGGACTGCGATTCGACATCTTCGAGACGCCTCTGGACGTGCTCCACTCGGTGGTCTCCACGATACTCGCTGACAACGTCGCGGACCAGGAGGCCAACGCGATGACGGACGGGGAAATGTCGTCGTCTTCTCCGTCTTCGTCGCTGCTTTTCAACAACACCTACCGTCTCGTCGGTTCGGTCTTCCTGACGCCGGACGACATATTGCGGACCTTGAGCCGGCGCAGCTCGTTACCGAGATCGACGAGAGCTTGCTCACCGCCGAGAATACCATCATGGCATTTCGAAACCTGACCCCTGTAGCGACGGAATCGGTACGGTACATGATGTCGAACGACAACAAGAGGCGGCTGTTGGTGAAGCCGTATCCTGACCCGGTGCGGCCGAAGGAGACAATGTGGCTCACCGAGGAGGACCTTCGACGTGAGTGCTACAGTCCATCGACGAATTGGATCCAGGCGGGGACGCATCGACCCGATTCGCTCGGACGGGTGTATCTGGAGGTCCTGAAATGCAAGGGCCTGCCGAATACCGACGCCGGGGGATCCGTGGGGAACAAGACTGATCCTTTCGTGTCGGTCGTTTACGGTGACGTCATGGTCCAGACGGAGGTGATCAACGACAGCCTGTCCCCGATGTGGATGCCGTGGTCGTCGCGCGCGTTCGTGTTCCAGATGGTGCACCCTTCCGCCGCCGTACACATCGGGGTCGCCGATTATGACTTCGGCCCGTTGGATCACGAATGCATAGGCCGTGCGTCGATCTGCCTCGGCAGATTCCACCCTGGGACTGTGTATACTCTATCGTATAACTTGTACGATTCTCCCAATCTGACGGAGAAGGGCGAGGTCATGGGGATCATAACCGTGCGGCTGCGAATGGAAATAGTCGATGACAAGAGGTACCTGATGGCGGGTTACCGGGCGCCCGAACAAAGGTTCGTCAATTCGCAGAACAAGAAGACGCATCGCATCGCGAAGTATTGCGTCGACGGTCCGCACGACGACGAGGTTTTCGAAATGAGCCTCTTTCGCAGTCACATCAGAGAGTTGTTCATGCATAAGCGGTACATGATATACGCGATATCTGATGCATCTCGAAGTCTAATATTCTGGCGCGGGCAGGTGAAGGTCGGCAATATATGGCTTCCTCTGCATTCGGCCGTGGTGTTTCTCTCCTTGACTCGCGTAGTGGAGAATCCCCATCTGCTGCCATCTTTCTTTCTCTTCGGCTGCGGGTGGATTCTTCTCGCTAACATGCTGCTTCGCGTATCTCATCCGAGTCCATGGCATCGTGGTCATTCGTTCGCTTACTACTGGAAAATGATGCACGGTCATTGTGCGAAGAAAGGGGTACGGATAAAATCGTTCCATGGCCACGAGGAGGCCAGCAAGCTAATGGAAAAGTGGGAACAGCGGCTCGCGGATGAGGATGCCAATTACGCCAAACAGTTGGACTTTGATGCAAAAATACAGACGATAACGGAAGGTGCCAACGTCAGGACCAGAAAGAAAGCAAAGTCCGCAATAGTCGACCCTATATCTGCAATCGTGGGGTCGAGATTACTCCCCTACCAACAGCTTCTCTCGAGATACTGCAAGAAAGTGAGATACGTGCGAAGTGTCCTGACCTGGAATGAAAGCATCGTTTCCTTCTTCTTGACGCTGGCATTTTTCGGAGCAGCGTTTGTGGCTCTCTTTGTTCCATGGCGATTTCTATTGCAGTGGACGTCTCGCCTGGCAGTTTGGATTTTCCTCGGACCGTGGATGCGCCTCATGGATCTGTTTTTCCACGAGGAGTCTGTGCGTCAGAAGGCGAAAGCTTACAAGAGAGCGATGGATTCGTTTCACCAACAGCACACAATGGCGCAGCTGCTTCGAGAAAATGCCCTCAAGGTAAATTCTTTCTTGTCCGTACTTTCCTCGAGATGTATATCATTCTGACTCAAAATCATCCTCTGCTGTACTCGACAGATGAAGGCATTCAGAGTAAAGTTATTCGGCAAATACATCACCACGATACCGGGATTCAATCTTACGCTGCATGAAGATGTGCCTCTACCCGAATCGTCTGCCGAACCCCATTCGGAGGAGGAAGTAAAGATCGTCAAATTCATACCCTCTCAGGAATTGTCAGATGCCATCATTCCAATAACGGACAATACAATTCGAAGTCAATCGAGTAAGCAGAGCGAAAATGACTGCTTTGTAAACAAGTACCGAAAAAGAGTGACTGAAAGGAAATTATTCGATTCGGCTCGGGAGGACGACGATTTAGATGAGGGATACGAAATAATTGGCAACGAGGACTGCTTGGTCTGCGTACACTCTACATTTGCAGAGTTAGGCGCTCTTGACACGACGAAGATGGCATTGACTCATAATAGGTCGAAATCGGAACGAGACCTTGTAGTTACTGACAAGGCCATTCAGTTAGCGATTCAGAACCAGTTGCAACCCCTTGACACATCGAAATCGAAGTGGATATTTTCTGCATCTATTAAGCTCTCTTTAAGGAAGGAAATGATCGAGGGAGGTGGTGGTGCCCCTACTATTTGCGCCGATACTACCAGTAACAACATGATCGAGCAAATGGATTCTCTCGCCGAGGAAGGGGTTGAAATCGTACCTTTCCTTGGCTCTTTGAATGATGACAACGCTGGATCTGATTTGCAGACTACTCTTGTCGAAAGTAGTAGTGATCATGTTTCTGTGTTTTATTTCAAGGAGGCGAAGGTTTTGGTGGACGAGTGTACAGAGACAACATCCAGCGAAACAGATTTGAATGAGAATGAACGACAAGATTACGAAGACAGGACCAGGAGTAGCCATGACACTGATTACGTCAAAGCATGATTCATTTCTTTACTTAATCTGCAATTTATAGGAAGGCAAATTATCGATCCAGCGGTCATTATGTCTGTCTCTTCTCACATCTCATGCACAATACGATATTGTTCATATAATGTTGGCTCCTTTGGTCTGAATAGTTTGACTATACCAAATCGCGGAACTCTTGGGTGTCCGAACCTGAGTCTCAAAATCAACATGGCAAATCCCGAAGCGTCGCTGGTAGCCGTACTCCCATTCAAAGTTGTCTATTAAACTCCAAGCAAAGTATCCTCCTAGTCTTGCTCCTTCTTGGATGGCCTGTCGACATGCTCGCAAATGCCCTTCAAAAAAAAGTCGTCGGCCAAAGTCATGCTGTGCAGCCTGTAGATCGTGATCTTCTTCTGCTGTACCGTTTTCAGTAATGTACAATAGAGGGTAGTTGTACCGATGACTTATCCAAAGAAGTAGTTCTCGTGTTGCATCTGGGACAATGGGCCAACCCATGAAATTCTTCCCCCAGGACGAATGTGTGCTAGTTGTGACAAACATATCACCCCAATAACCTCCCCTGATGGGATCTTTCTCCGGTGTTGTTGCCAGTGCACTGGAGTAGGTATTGATCCCCAAAAAGTCGCAGGAGTCGAGCAGTTGCTGGCTCTGTTTCTTTGTGAATTGCGGCAAGCGGTCTCCCAACCGTTCTCGCATGACGGCAGGGTAGTCTCCAGTTATAACGGGGTCAAGAAACCAACCAAACTGAAACAACATGGCTCGTTCGGCCGCTTTTCGGTCTCGTTTTGAATTGGGCAAAAGCGGATATCTAAAATCAGCCGAATTCGACATACCCACCATTCCACCGTGAGATGCAAATTCTTGTTTGTAAATGAAAGCGGCAGCGGAGTGGGCCAAGAGCATATTGTGGGCGACAATATATGTTTCAAATGTGCCATTATGACTGCGTCCTGGTGCTTTAGTGCCATCGTTGTACCCATGAACTGCAACCGTCCAGGGTTCGTTAATGGTTATCCAGTGCTTCACGCGATCGCCAAATGCAGAGTAACAAATGCGGGAATAGTCTCCAAACGCTTCGACAATCGTGTTCCCTGGATCTCGCCATCCACCGACGGCTTCTTCCAATGCTTGTGGAAGATCCCAATGATAGAGGGTGACCCAGGGCTCAATCCCATGATCCAATAGCGTGTCGATGAGACGATTGTAAAAATCAATTCCTGCCTGGTTGATCTGATTTCCGTAACCATATCCATTGTCATAGGGAAGGATCCTCGACCACGAGATGGAAAATCTATAGGCCTTCAAGTGCAAATCCTCCATTAACTGTACGTCATCTTTGTAGAGATGGTAGTGATCGCACGCAATGTTGCCCGTTGCGTTTTCCAGGACATGTCCGCCCTCCTGGCAAAAAGTATCCCAAATGCTTGCTCCTCGACCGTCCTGGTTGGCTGCCCCCTCAATTTGATAGCTCGATGTGGCAGAGCCCCAAATGAAATCAGGCGGAAACGTAAAATTGACGGGGTTGATATTGGTACTTTCACTAACGTCAGGTCGGTGGCCGTTGTGATCGGAAGCAGCGAGGACAATCGCAGCCAACAAGATGGATACTAGAGCCAAGAGTCCAACGGCAATATAGCGACTGAGTCGTTTCTTACGTAGGAGACGCTTCTCGCGTTCGCATTCCCCCGCAGTGCAGAGAGAAGTTGTTTCGTTCGGCTCGTCCGAACTGAACGACAATGATGGCATTGATATCTTTGGGGTTCGGGCCGGGACACAAATAATAGTTGCGTCGACCACGCTCACTCAAATTCGAACACTGTACCGGAGCTACTGTATGTAACTTCCACAAAGGTAG
>JALLAZ010001591.1:0-11024 GCA_036939755.1 Stephanodiscus triporus | reverse complement strand
TACAGCCTCAATCACCTCATTTCACCATCACATATCAGCTGAGACTTGCCCAGATGGCCATGGCCAGCAAAGTACTAGGTGCATTTTTTCAATCACTGATTTTTTGTTGATAAAAAATAAAGCAAAGCTATAACATTGTTCATTATTATGTATTTATTTAGTTCGAATATCATGGGGGCCTGCTGACGGCAGTGGATATGCCATTCTGGCTACCGTTACCATTGTCAACAGCGGGCAAGCAATTGTTGACATCTTCAGAGAGGCGGGTAGAAATAAATTAATTGCTCATTTTTTTAAGTGTATTTTACTATATCCTTCCATGGCGGTGGCCAACACCTTGGATGGGTTGCCCTTGCATCAGATTGAGCGGATACACTAAACCCATGCTGCTGGAGGGGATCACCATGGGGGGTGTTTGTGATCAGTTGTGTGTGGGGGGACAATGGTGATTGGGCACTAATTGCTACATGCAAAGCCTACGGGGTGGGAGGTCTTTGTTCCCGCCAGAACAGCTTAGCTGTGAACAGCTTAGCAGCTATTTGCCGTCATGATGGCACATTTTTTAATGAGCTTCTTTGCAGGTTGGTAACTTCACCAATTTTTGTCCTTTGTTAGCATTTGATAGCCAGAACAATTGCTGAGCTTTTTGGCTTTCTGCATGGCATTCAACCTTTCTATGCAGCTTGTTGCTTTGATGAGCTGAGAAGAGGGTCCATTTTGTGCCTTTTGAAAGCTAGCTTCGGAAAAACAATTTCACTATGCCAAACTCGATTTTTAAATTTGTCAAGTTTGACAAAATTGTAATTTTAAATTGTTAAAACCCTTGGGAAGCCAGCCTGTAGTAATCTTGTTCGTATCTAGTTGGCACAGTTAGAATAATTTGATGTCTGACTGCACAGAGCAAATAAGAATAAGTCTGTAGTTGTAGTAGTTAGAGTAGGTATTAAGATACACAACAGACAGTCCTGAACAATTGAAAATATCTTGAACAACAAAATATCTAGAGTCTGATCTTATCGAGGATCCGATCTTGAGGAGCTATTCCATCAAACAACAACTTGGGCTACACAAAGAATCTAATTCCTGTCACATCCCCGTATCTAATATGTAAGGTAAGTAGCTTGCAGTGCCTAACTTTTGGGCAGCAATTTCTTTTCATATTGCATAATGACTTTAGGCAACTTTGTGTTACTGTGTACCATACCTTAACCTGGGTTTAGGTTTAGGTACACTCTACGAGTTCCTAGAGTAGGGTGGATACACTTTTTAGTACACAACTCAAACCCATTGGTTGTTCATACAAATACAACAAGGCTGCAACAGTAACACTAGAACATATTATCTTTAATGGTACCTGTTAGTCTATTTTCTGCCACTACAATAATTATGCCCACACGTAAAACTATGCACAAAACACTAACAAAATCAAAATCAACCGCTAGATGCACTTCCCGTCGTCCCAGGCCGCCTTAATGCCCTCCAGACTTTGCCGAGCATAGAAAAACAGCCAAGACCATCAGCCATCATTGTTTCTGCTCGTGGAGGACACGGTAGGTAGAGATGGGATGCCGCCACAGTTTGACGGATGCCATGGTTCCATAGCTAGTTTCGTCAGCGAGTTGTAGAGTTGTTAGTACTTTTGTGTACAAAAAAGGTTCATCATACAAAATCTACGTAGGAATTCATTTGCTTGCAAGCAGCTTATCTCTACGAGCACTTTATCCCACCCGTAGCCAGCGCCAGCGCCACTGTCACCGTCGGCATTGTCACCAACATTTTCACCACTGTTTGCTGTCATTGTTGTTGTCACTGTCACCATTGCTGTTGCTGTTGTCACCATTGCAGTTGTAGTCATTGCTGTCATCATTGCTGTTGGTGTCGTCACAGTCACTGGGTACACAAAAGTGTACCCAAACCCCAAAGATAATACAATACATACTTCTTACCGTGTAGATACAAGATACAATCAATTCTGTAAATGCTTGTTAATTCTGCGGCGGGAACAAAATAACCCTAAAGGTATGGTGCACGCCAATGTGGGAAGAAAAGTAACGGCAATAACCTCACCTTAAGGTTATTTTAGTACCATTTTTTACATACGACGGTCCCGTGATGTCACAAGACCAGCCACAACACACACCAAACTGCCACAAACTTCGCGACCATGGTGGCGGATTCGCTCGCCCCTCCAGCGACGTGTATTTCATCAATCCACATGATCGAATGTGCAGGTGACCTGGAGGAGGGGTTGGGCGAGAGGTTTTGTTCTTGAAAAATGGTAGTAACACTTAAAATAAATAATAGTTGTTACTTTTTTGTATTGACCTCTATTATTTTAATGAATCACTCGCCCGCCGGCAACAATGGTGGCCAAAACGGCATCCATTGTCATCGGCGGGCGCCCGTATTGAACAATTACTCTAAATATATATATATGAATACATCTCCATCTCGGTTAAGCATTATATTAAGTGTAACTAGGTTAATGAGCTACAGTTAGATCAACAATGATAAATGAATGCACCTCCGTCCAACCCAGTTCGACGGCCACAATGATTCGCTGGTGCAATGCCGCTTATATTGCCCGATGGAGGGGGTCCAGGGCTCCACTTGAAGCCACTGGACGCCGCCATTGGGCGAGTATTTGCACTGTATTGCCCCGGCGGACTACAGGGTTCACATGGGAGAAAAAATGACAAAAAAGCATCATACTTGCCGGCCGTTTTGCTGGCTGTGGCGCTGCGCCGGTACGATACCAAGCGCATTGCCCGATGGAGGGGGGTGAGGGCTACTCCAGAAGCCACTGGTCGCCGCCACCGGGCGAGTATTGCGGCCAATAGTATCAATTGGTCATGCTAAAGCCGACTTTTTCCGAGTTTTTTCATCGTCAACCCGCTGAAAAGGGGGCTTGGGTGACGTCAAGGCCCCTAATAACAATAGGGGTATGACATATCAAAATGATCACAAGCATTTAACAAGCATTTAAGTACGGCGATGTGATACTTAGTTGGGGTGGTTGAACTAGCAGACTAACGATATAACAATTGATTTATAAATCGCATCGGCATCGATTTAAGTAAAAGTAGCGTCAAAAACGCGTCCTGGTCAACAAAGAAAACTCTTAAAATGTTACTTTTAAAGAGTTTTCGCCCCACATTGGCGTGCACCACACCTAAACCCCTAGCCTCACCCATACATAACCCTGCGCCTCTTGTGACACTTAGGAATCAGTAGGTTAATGCCAGCTGTGCCTACAAAAATAACCCTAAACTGCCCTTAACTGCCCATAACCCTGGTTACTGGCTACATACACGCCTGGTGTCAGCACCACGTTGACATCTCGCAGAATCAAAGTTCAACACAAATTCAAGAAAATCTTGTATCAGACTTGGGAATCAGTACAATGCACAACATTGCTTCTGTAGATTCATGTCAGCACCACATTGACACCTTGCAGAATCAAAGTTTGGAAAGCAAAACGATCAAGCTGATGTCAACCTTTGGCAAAAAAGCCATGATGAGACACAAACAAAGAAGTATGGTAACATGAGCGAGAGCACATAAAAAAAGCCTCCACCTTTGCATCTGTAAGCCGGATGGTCCGACCTGCAAGGCCTTAGGAGAACTTGAGATTGAAACTAGGAACTCCACGTTTGATAACGATGGGAACCTCTTCAATTGTGATTCTTCAAACCTTGCCAAAGGTCGGCCGGAGTGCACCCAACTTGACTACGGGTTGTGCCATGTGGGCAATGTGTACAGCAACTGTCATGTGCAATTTTTCACCGAAGACATGATGAAGAGTCTCTTTGCTCAGCAGCAACAGGGAACAGTGGACGATGTATGTCCCAGCGGGAACTTCATCTGCTGCCTGTTCGTGGTTTTCGCCCTGGTCTGTTGGAAGCGTGCTTGGAGTGGACCTTGTCTTTGGGCTTCTCTAGAAAAGGCGAACAGATAAATTGAATGAACGTTGTTACTGGAGGTGGTGGGCCTTTTCCACACCGGCGCAGTGCATCTTGTGTGAATCGTTACATTACTAGAATTATAATGATCGTCAGATCTAAACTAAGGAGGGCTGATGTTGACCATGCACAGTTGCAAGGATATGTTTTGACTCACCGTTATTCTACACGCTCCTGCTAACACGGTCAAATATCCATAGAGCCTTGTCGAAGGGGATCAAGCATCACTCTTGGGCGCCTCGCGCACATCGACGCTCAAAACAACATGTCCGCGATGAATGCCCCGGCCATGATGCCGCCCACCATGCCCATCAAATTGTTTCCTCCTCCACCGCCGCCGCCGAAGCCCTGTCTCGCCGGCCTGACGTGCCGCCTCTTATCCCTCCCGATCGCGGCGTTGTGGTTGGGCTCGATGTAACTGGGCACGCCCCCCCCGCCGGAGGACGACTTCGAGCCAAGGGAGAAGATCCTCGACTCGGCGTCGAACGTCTGACTCGACGTGAGCTGCGGCCTCTGTCGGAATCCCCTCGACCTCAGCTGTCTCTTCACCTCCTCCAAGAACTCGCGATACGTCGACGCCGCCGCGTATTTCTCGTACGCGCTCGTGAAGGCCTGCGTCATCGCCCCCCCCGCCGCCCTGTGATGCCCCCCCCCGACGTCCGCGCTCGTCTGCGAGTCCTCGCATCCCGAGAACAGGACCGCGTCGCCGGCCGAGTGGGCCGGGTTCGTGTCCTCCCTCCACCGTCGCGAGGCGACGTCGTAATCGTACGGCAGGTCGAGGCCGGTGCCGCTGTGACACATGTCCATCAGCGCCGTCAGTCTCGCGCCCTCCGGGAGGTCGTATACGAGTCCGCCCCAGAGCACGTCGTCGGTGATCTGCCCCCTGCGCTCGAAGTCGACGGGGAGTATCGTCTCGTTGTACCCGTCCGTCTCGTGTCCGCTCCTATCCGGGACCTGCCCGCCGTGGCCCGAGAAGTGAAAGAAGAGCACGTCCCCCCGCCGCACGTCCTTCATCAGCCACCTGAACGCCTTCAATATGTTCTCCGTCGTGGGCTGATATTCCCCCCCCCGATTGCGCTCGTCGGACAGCAGGAGCATGTGCGACCCGTCGTCGGGGTAGCCGTTCCGCCTCAGGAGCGTCATCATGGAGCGGGCGTCGTTGACGCACCCGCGTAGGCGCGCGCGACTGGAATTCTCGTAGTTGATCCCAACGAGGAGGGCCTTGTGACGTCCGTTGGGGGGGAGGCCGATGCCGCAGCCAGGAGGAGCGTGGGGGACGGGCCGGAGGCCCACCGGCGGCGGGTCGTAGTGGGAGGGCGAGTTGGTGCGAAAATGACGCCACTCGGTGGAGTGCGGCGGGGGCGCCTGGTCGCCGTTCGCGTTATTATCGTCGTGGTAAGTCGCGGCGGCGGCGGGGACGGCGAAGCCGTTCATCGGATTCTCGTACGGATTGTAAGCCGACGCGACGACGGCCGCGTGGACGACGGCGTGTTGCTGCTGCTGGTTGTAAGCCGGGGGGGCGTTCGTCGGATTCTCGTACGGATTGTAGGCCGCCGCGGGGACGACGACCGCGATCGACGGAGGAGTCCCGCCCCTCGCGAATTGCATCCGAAAGAAAGACCTCGGGCCGTCGCGTATCCATTCCGATTCGGGGGGTATGACCCTCACGACCTCGACGCCGTCCGGCGACCTGACGCGTATCTGCCGACCCGGCCGCATCCCGTCGGGTATCGGAACCCTCATCGTGGTCGTCGCGGCAGTCGCGGTCGTCGACGCGATCGCGGGGTTGGCGACGACGACGTGCTGCTGATGCTGCTGCTGCCATTGATAAGACGACGACGGCGCGACGACCGCCGCCGCCAGGGGGGGGGACGGGCCGAATTGTATCCGAAAGAAAGGTCCTGCCCCTCCCGCTCCATCGTAGCGCCACTCCGATCGGGGCGGGATGACTTTCACCACCTCGTCGCCCTCCGGCGATCGCACACGTATCTGCTGACCCGGCTCCATGCCGTCGGGGATTGGAACCCTCACGACCCTGAGCGGCGACGCCGCCACCGTCACGGCCGCCGTCGACGCGTAGTGGGGGTTGGTCGCCGGGGGAGGCTGGGCCGTCATCGTGTGCGACGCGGTGGTCGAGGCGCCGTAGGCCGGTGTCGCGGCGGCGGTGGCCTGGTAGGGATTGTACGACGGCGGATCGACGGAAGTCGCGGGAGGAGGACGAGACTGCTGTTGCTGCTGCTGTTGCTGTTGATTGATCCGATTGAGCGCCGCCGGGTAAGACGACGTCGCCTTCTTGAAGAATCCCATGGTTTCGCGGTGTGTGCTTGGCGTTGGGTTGTTTTCTGTTTTCACTGATCCCACATGACGTGACGTAACGTGACGTTCATCACGACAGGTTGAAGTTAATGGAAGTGACGTCGGTCGTTGATGTGACAACACTTTTCGGTGTGTGTGAGTATGCAATATATATATTGGAATCCCTAATTCTAGAGATTTTTACGTACCATAAATGAACATACACACTCTCTACATACTTACTCTACCTAGTACATTAGAGTACTATTCTATGAGGCCGTGCTAGCTCTAGGAGTAGAAGCTATGACTCAGCTTTCTGAGACTTTTGATTTCCCACTCACACAGCTCTCTCTCTCTCTTTTCCTCGCGCGTGGTCACCGAGAAGCACATCATATTATGTGTAGCTCTCTCTCCGTCAAGCTTACGATATCATCGTAAATTTCGTGCTCCCTTCATCCCCGAAAAGGAATATATCGAAAGAAAATCAACGATTAAATATGAAGAATAACAAACTCGCGTCGCTCGCAGTCCTCGCCCTGCTCGAACTGCCCCGATGGACGCAATCCTTCACCGTTGTGCGGCCCGTCAAGTCCCATCATCCTCTCCGTCGTACCAGTCACCTCCACGGGCTGGAACCAAACTCCCTCACGAGGGATAGATCGCCCGAGCCCGAGGCCGCCGTCGCCGCCACGGCGGTCGACGCGGTCCCGGAAGCGACGGAATTGGCGGTTGATGCAGGCAAGGATGGAGAGGAGCTGACAGAGACGCAGACCCTCCTACAGAAGGTGAAACAGGCAGGTACCGCTGGTGGTGAGTGTTCTTTTATTCGTCGTCGACGACGGACGATCGATTTTTGTTTCCGCACGAGTCGCCATACGCCCGCGATGAATGTTCAAATATTCCTTCCCCGTTTCGCTCGTCGTCTGTCGGCGTCGTCAATCGTCCGTCCCCTCAACACGTTAAAAAAAAAAAAAAGCCATCTCATACGCCCTGTGGGAATTGGGCTTCTGGGGCGTATCCATCCCGGTCTGCGTCGCGGGATATCGGGAGGTGACGGGACACTGGCCGGACTTCTCGAACAGGGAGGACCTCGAGAAGTTGGGCGCCGAGGCATTCGCGTTCGTGAACTTCGCGAGGCTGGCCGTGCCCCTCAGGATCGGCCTGGCGCTGAGCACTACTTCCTGGATTGATGAGAATGTCGAATTTGTGTGTGTGAGAGAGAGAGGGAGAGAGGGAGAGATGGAAACCTTCATCGCCTCGCCGTTCGTTCCGACTGAACCTTGTTTGGCCCTAATAGTACCATCAACGTATGACTACTGTTTGGTTATATGCTCATGTCATGCTTAGCGAATAATCTTTCCTGAATAAAGTTCCTACTTATCATACGCCAACCTTAGCAAGTCGAAGTTGTTATCTGATGGACGAGCTGATTAAAATAAGGATTACAGCTGCGACACGTCGGGGGTTCTGACTGCACATCAATCCGAATCAAAACGTTGTCTCGTCAATCTTTTCGTAATGCACTGCCTGGTACATCTCTGGACTAACGCTAACAAATTGGGCAAGGTATCCCAGCTGTCTCTTCACGGCGTCTCTAACTTGGTCCACTGCCACCTTTTCTACAACCACAATGCTCGGGAGGTTATTTGTCGTCCGAACGCAGTTCACACTAAGCAACCTGAATTGGATGAAAAAAAAAGCGTTGGTACTGACTTGGAGTGCGGGCTTTCTATATCTGGAAGTGAGAATGCGAAACCTCACCTATAACGACCACTCAGCTTTCTAATGATACGAGTTAGCTGCAAACCACGGAGAACTAACATGACAATTCTAGCCTTGTCTTTCAAAATATACCACGCCGTACGGAGGAACACTTCGTACATTGACTGTAGGTCGCTTACATTTTTATGCCCAGTCATAACGCCCCTTGGATGCAGATTTGGATTGATATTTGGTAAGTTGCATCAAATGCAATCGTGACCCACGCAACAGATACGCGAATAACGCGGACTTACCAAGGTAGGTTAGTAACAATAGCGCCGACACTCTCTTCTTCCAGCTTCTTCCGAAAATTTCGAGCATCGCAGCAGTGAAATTTACACATTTCGTCATCGAAACCCTCTGCGCGCGCGTTCTCTTGCGCCCCATTGGCGCTACGCCGCGATACGTCCATCCCTACGCACTTGATTTGCTTTTGGTAGACATCCAGCGCTTCTAGTAAGATGGTGCCACTGCCGCAAAAGGGCTGCAGATGTCAATGAAGTCATTGAGATGCCAAGGCAAAATCTGATAAAACAGGGGCGGGGGGGGGATGCCAACTCGGGCACTCACGTCAACAACCAAATCACCGCGCTTAATGTTGGCACACCGGATCATCGCGTACGCGAGATTGGTCTTGATGGTAACGGCATTTCTGAAGCGAAGGAAATGCCTCTCCTTGGAGAGATCGTCGACGTTAATCTGAGTCCCGACGATGACCTTCGTCGATATTACGTCGACGCGTACCTGAACGTCGAAATCACTCATCTTAGGTCTGACGTGCGCGTAGTACTCGGACATGGCCCCGCCCACCTCTCTTCGCCGAAGCCGGAACAAAAAAGGGAATTAGCGGATAAGCTCCTGCATATGAATACAGTTAAGGTCAACGGAAAAAAAAGATGCATCGCGCAAACCTCTGTATGTAACACTCGCACCTCTCCACCTCCGGCGCCTGGAATCCGTGTCCACATCCGATCCTTTCGCAGGTGGTGCGAAACGTCCCGCCCTCCTCCAAATTTGCCAGGGAAGATACAGAGGCGTCCCCCGACGTCAATCTCGCCTTGTAATATTCGTACAACATTTCTCCGGTGATAGATCCGACGACGACGTTCGATTTGACCCGTCCCTTATCACCCCCCTCCTCCTCCTCCTCCTCCTCCGACTTGCCGTTGATTGTTTCCGTTGTCGCCTTCGGCACCCCTGACGACGAAAGGACGTCGATCAGCTCGAAGTGATCGTGGTACCTCAAGACGTGATGGGCGGTCCGCAGCCGGAGGAGCGCACCCTCCAATGACGTGCGCTCCTCCTCCTCCTCCTCCTCCTCATCCGCATCGATCCGACGACATACGGCGACGTACCCCGCGATCCCGAATGGCCTCGCGTATGCGCGATAATATCCTCCCCGGTCGCAAGACGACGACGACGACGACGACGACGACGACGACGACGACGACATCATCATCATCACCTCCTCCCCGATCTCAGCGGCGCAGTAACATTCCGCGCCGATATTTGTCTTGACGACGTACCGCACCGACGATGCGAAATCGCCGTCGTCGTCGTCGTCGTCGTCTTCCGAAGACGACGGGTCGTGGAAGAAGCGGGCCGAGTCGCCGAACACCTCTCCCCCCCCCCCTCCAACCCGGGTGTCTTCGATCGCCCCGACGACGCCGACGTCGTCGTCGTTGTCGTCGTCGTCGTGGACATTCTTCCCCCTCCCCGCCCCCCACGCCCCGGCGGCGTGATCCGACTCGCCCCCCTCGGTCGATACGTTCTTTATCCAATCGTCCCTCCTCGCGTGCATCTCCTCCCCCTCCGTCCTGGTGGTCGTCGTCCCGTCCTCCCCCCGTCGTGCCCCCCCCCCCCCACTGCTGCACCGGAACGTGAGGTTGATCCTCCCGCGACACACGTCCGCCTCCCTCGGGACCGAGTGCAGGTACAGCTCCTGGAATTCGTTCTCCATGAATATCGCGCACCCGTTCTCCATATACACGGTCGCGCGATCGCGACCGCCGTCCGACCTCGACCGCGCCATGAATCGCCTCGTCGCCCCGAGCGATATCGACGCCACTGGCGTCGATCGTCCGATCTCCTCCCGGTCGGCGTGCCATCCTATCCGCTGCTTGCCGTCCTCGTAATAATTCAGCAGGCACACGTCGAACGCCACGCGTCCTCTGCTCCTCCCCCCCTCTCCTCCTCCTCCTCCTCCTCCCCCCCCCGACGACGACAACTCGTCCAGACGGGAGTTGTACCATTCTTCGGCGAGGAGCTTGATCGAACGCACGGCGGGATGGAAGCCGATCGTCGACCGTCCTCCCCCCGACGGCGCGTCGCGATATCGATATCCGGACGACGTAGTCGTCGTCGTCCTCGTCGATCTCGTCGCGGCCGCGGCACCGCCGTCCCCCCCCGCCGCCGCCGTCGTCCTCGTCGCGTCGTCGTCGTCCTCGTCGTCGTCGTCTTCTCCCCCCCCCGCCGTCCCCGACGATGACGACGACGGCGGCGGTTCCGGCGGCTTCTCCTCCATGAGGCAGACCCACCTGTTGATCTTCGGCGTGATCTCCCACGGCACGCCGCCGAGCAGCTCGCGATACGCGACGTCGGCGTCGGACGCGGAAAGGAAGTTCGGAACGTGATACGCGCACGGCGAGCGGAGGGGCAGGAGGAGACGGCGGGGGTGGCTGCGGCGGTCGTCGTCGTGGTCGTCGTGGTCGTAGTCGTCCATATTTATATTGCGTGCGATCGTCTCTCTCTCCTCGGCGCACCCATATCATCTGCGTACCAGCTAGTTACGCCACCTAACTACCTAGCGGTAGGTAGGCGACAGGAAACTCACTGGCACCCATCGCAATAATGGCCTCCCTTTTCGCGACAGCTAAAAGTGTAGGTAACTACCCTGAAGTACGCTATGCCGCTAGCTAAAGCTAGCTAAAACACACACCCCAATCACGGCAGCCGCCATGGTCCCATACGGCCGCCATGGCACCCTCCCCCCACGATGCCGCCGCA
>JALLAZ010001587.1:0-14504 GCA_036939755.1 Stephanodiscus triporus | reverse complement strand
GAAATCCCAGCGGTGGTTGAGTTGGTCGTGGATGTGTTGTGTAAAAGGTGCGGAGGATATAATATGGAGGCCGTTGTGGGAGATATCCTGGCGTATTTCCGGATGTGAGAAGAGGAGAGTGACGGATGATTGATTAGCTGTGGCAAGTGCGTCGAATGCAGCTTGAGCATCTGGAATGGAAGAAACTGTTGCGTGGCCTATTTTTATGAGCCAGGCTCCCTTGATCCGTGATCGCCATCGAGGTATCTTAGCCGCGGGGGTACCAGGTGCCATACCACCAAGAATCAGTCGTCCGTTGACGTGGGCGAGACAGAGGCCAGCCGTTCTGTGTCGACTGAAGTCGAATCGCCGAAGGTCGAGTACCTCTTCAAAGGCCTCGTGGTACGGATCGGGGGACATATATATTAGCGCCATATCATTTCGGTCGATGTTATATTCCGAGACGATATCTGATGCTGTTGGGGGCGGGGCATCTGGGTTGGACCGGACTCGAGCAGCCGCCGCGGTAATCTGACGAGGCAACGCAGTCTCGCGAAGGGGTAGGGGAGTATTCCGACATGATGTTGGCACACTCCAGCAAGTTGTTTTCACCGTAGATGGCGGGAGCGGCGGCCAAGGGGCAGGGAGGAGTGTGATGCCAATGTCGTCGACTGCATCTGCGGTGGGGGTATCGTCATCAGCCTCGAGGCCAAGGTCGTACAGGAGTTGTGCCGCCGGCGGACGAGATGGCTGTAGGTACCAGGCCTCATCAAACTGAGCGTGATGGCTGCGTTTTACAACACCGGAGTTAACGTCGAGGTAAAGGATGTTGTGGTCTGTCGAAGCGTAGCCAAGGAAAATGCCACTGAAGTCGTGCCGGTCAAGTTTGCTGCGTCTATCTCCAGTGCGTTTCACGCATACTCTGGAGCCGAACAGTTTGAGGGATGCGAGATCTGGTTTGATGCCGTAGTACCCTTCGAATGGTGTTGTCTTCGTCTCCGAGTGAACCAGCCGATTATGCAAATAAACCGAGTGAACCAGTGCAGCGGACCAGTACTGAGCCGGAAGGCCCGAACCAAACAGGAGCGTGCGAGCACGCACAGCAAACTTATCGTTGTATGTCTCGACCGCGCCGTTCTGGGAGGGGCTGTCTGCACCGGTTGGTTCGAGAGTATAATGGAATTCACGGAGGAGAAGATCTTGAAAGGCAAGGGAGCGAGCAAGTTCTCCGCCCTGGTCCGTGCGGATGCAACCTCCGTCCTTGTGGCCATGATGTCGGAGGAATTCAGTGACGATGTCGAGCGGAGGATCCTTGGTGGCCGTGAGGAATACCCATACATACCGCGAGGCCTCGTCGATAATTAGAAGGTAAGATGTAAATCCGTCATAAGATTTGACAACCCGATCTGTGCTCTTCTTCGGTTGGGAGTAGTCCGACGTGGAAGCACGCATAAAACCATAATCCATGTAGAAACGCCGCTTCCTTTCCGTAGTACGTAGAGCCGAACGTTGTGCGGCCTGTTTCCGGGTCCGTGCCTGCTCCTTAAAGTCGATGAACCGGAACGGGTGGTACTCGAAAACCGAGGGTAGTCCCGTGGCATTGCCTGGCAGGACGTCCAGTTGATGAACACCAGGAGAGCCGAGCCGGAGGAGCCACACTTCGGATTCGACCTGTTTGGGTTTCGACGTCGGGGCGAAGCGGGACGGCCGACGAGCGGTATTTGGGGCAGGGGGCATGCTAAGGCGGTGTACCATTGGCGGTGGATGTCGTCGGACGGGCGACCGGTCGACCGTGAGAACGTCTGTTGGGCAGTAGTATAGACCATCGCGAAATTCAAGATCGAGGTGCATGGTGATGAGGCCGTCATGACTATCGAAACGTATTTGACCCGGGCGACCATCTTTGAAACCCGTCTGCGTCCAGGAGGCAAATATATCGCTGGATGCTAGAATCGCCTGGGGAGATATGATCGTCTCGACGGCGTTTTTGCAATAGAAGCACAACTGCCAATGCGTAGAGCCGTCAGATAGGGCCAAAGGAAGGTATCCCCGACGGGTACATGAATCATCCAAGGTAGATACGTCGCCGGTGACCGCCACGGAAATTGGCAGGGGTGGAATCTCTACGACGTCAACCAGAATATCCAGGTCACCCGTGAGGCAGATGTTGGCGCCGCCATCGATTAGGGAGGCGGAGGTTTTCCGCACTTGGACGAAAGATCGACTGTCGTTTCGGATGCCGAACACACGGGGTGCCCCGACAACGCGGGTGATGCTGTCCATAACCGGCGGGAACTCGGGGATGGTGGCCGCAGTGAGGATAGAGTGGCCATGAGTTTGTGGGGTGGGATGAGGGTTGAGGGGAAACTCGAACGGATGTATTGGCAAGCAACGCCGGGTATGGTTGTGGAGGATTTCAGCTATTAGGGAGCCGGCAGGGGTGTCGGGAGGAGGTTCAGCCGGAGGGAGATCGGAGGCATGTGTAGCAGGGAGATCATTCGTGGAATGGCCAACGTGAGAACTGGGAGCGAGCACGGATGGGTCGGCCAAGGTTGGTGCCAACGCATACGAGACGGATGGGGCGTGGGCGTGCTGTAAGACCGGCGCTGGTTCCCCGAGGGGAGGATGAATATGGTCCAGCCCGACGCATCGAGGTGGACCGTATCCTAGTCATTCATCGGGGACGTCATCAGGGTCAGAGGCGGGCCAACAATCCCAATCCATCGCTTCGACGAGATGATCTGCCGAGATGTCCAACGCTTCGCAGTAAGCGCGCATCACCTGTCGGGGGGTGCGGGTTGGTTGGCCAATTTTATCCTTCCAGCGCGCAACCCAAGCCGCCTCTATTTCCGATTTTTCGTTTTCCGAAAGTCGTTCCTTGTGGCGGTCCACGAAAAGAGCTATCGCAAGCATGTCGCAGCTAGTGGCCTCGTGCCCGGTACGTTTGCATGCTGCGCATATGACACCGTGGAGGAAAGGGCGACGTCGCTGGTCCGGGCGGAGAGAACGACCCTGGGTGGCATCACCATTACGCCCACCGAATTGATTGCGGACTCCCAGTCGGGGTTGACCGCGGTCGCGAGGGCCAAAGTCTCGGCGGGTATCATTTTCCCGGCGCATCCTATGAGCCCCACGATCCCTATCCCGGTCGCGTATCCCGCCGCGTTCAGCCCGATCACGTCCCTGATCCAAACGGTGTATGCGGGGGGTGTACCCTTGGACGTGGCAAAAGGGAAGCTCCTCGTCGTCAACCGCATCCCAATTGTAGGCCGAGTCGAACGCCATGTCCCAGTCAGGGCCCGAACCGAGGGCCCTGTGTGCTCGCGGGGTTGCAAAATCTCGAACGCGGGCTTTGGCGTTGGTATTGATCAAGGTCGCGATGCCGCTGAGACGCAGGTGATGAGGAAGATATCCGTCATCGCCGTCGATGTGGCGGAATGAATTGACCTGGGCCTGTAAGAGCGTGACAATGTCAGCGTATTCCGAATCCGCGATGGCTCGCAGGAATATTGAGGTGCGGGTGCGGGCATCAAAGTGGTTGTTCTTCTTAGCTTGTAGTCGGAAGTACAGGAGGTGGGCATGACAGAATTCGAACACGTCGGAGTCGCGGTGCCACGTCGGGGGCAAGATGGGCACAGTGGGATCGAATCCCGGAACTGTGAGCTCAAGAATCCGCCAGAGGAGATCGTAGCCATTGTTAGATTCGAAGCCGACAGTAGCAATGGCGGAGGTGATTTCGGACTCGGTAGTCGGGAGGAGGCGTGGGAGGATATCCATGAGTGCGGAGCCGACCTCCGCGTACCGTAAGGTCCCAAGTCCGGGTGGGCAGAGGCCCTCGAAGTTGTTCGACAGTTTGATGGCATCGAAAGGCATGAGCGGAAGGAGGTAGCCGGCGGAGAGTTTTTGGAGCTTGTCATAGAAGTCGACGGCTGCCCGAGCGTCCAGGGTGCGGAGTTTGGGGAAGTTCACAAGAGCTTTTTCAATGATGTACTCCACTGTAGGACCAGAGCGACCAGTTCGGTAGTTCGTCCAGCCTGCAACAACCTTCCGATGGACCAAAATGATGTCATTATAGCAGAGAAGTACGTCCTCGGAGGCTTCGACAGAGATAGAGTCGTACCCACATTCGTGGATGAAGCTGATCGAGAGGTCCAGCACACCGTCGGTACCACCATGGTAGTCTGAATGAGCCAGGGCAGCCATATCGAAACGACTTGTTTTGAGGGTGCGGGCAAGCCGTTCGCGATCACTAGCATGAGGGGACAGGATCAGACCCCCTTTTTGAATGTCATCAGTCGTGAGGGGAGATGGACGGTATCTGTCGGGACAGCCAGGGGTAACGTGACGGGTGTCATCCCTGTATGATGTCCCATGGGGAGGGGACCGGGACGGGTAGAATCCAATGCGTGAGGCCGCAGAGGGACCATATTCCCGAATGTGCCCGTAAACACTATTGTCGGACCTGCCGATATCTCGATTGTCTCCAATGTCACGAACGTCGGACCTGTCAGATGCAGCCGTGGCCACCTCGGGGGTGGTGGCACGTGTTTCGGTGGCAGCGCGCGTGTCGTCAGCGTGCGTGTCGTGGGGTAGAGGCGCCTCTGTCGTGGTACGATCCACGCCCGCACCGCCCACGTCCGCGCCGCCAACCTGGACATCAGCGTCAGCCGTCGCGGCCCGATGTCGTTGGGGCGAGTTGACAGGGAGACGCGCCAAAGTTTCCTGGACGGTGGTATCGATGGCGTTCGGGGTCGCACTGGCAGATGCCTGGATCTCTGTGCGGAGGTCTCGGCGGAGGTCGGGGATGATACGGGCCCGTAGGTCGTTGACGTCGAGTCGTAGGGTGGATGCCGTCGATTCCGAAGTAGATCGAAGGCCGATCAACTTGGCATCGACTTCAAGCAGTTTGGCGTCGACGGTGGTAACAGATTCGTTCACTGAGGCGATGTCCCCTTCCATGGCGGTCACGCGCCCTTCCATGGTGTTAACGCGAGCGTCGCGGGCCTCGTTGTGTCGGGTTATCGTCCGAAGGATGTTACTCTGGGCCTCCAAGCGATCGAAAATAGATTTCAACGAAGATTCATGACGGGTGGTGATATCCGCCAAGTTGGACACCGAGGATGCAACAACACCGGACAACTGTTCCAGGGCTCGAAGCGTCTCGGCCGACGACTCAAAGCGTTCGGATATCGTCGTGAGGGTGGACTTGACTGCGCGTTCGCTCTCGTCTAGACGAGCGTTCGTGTCGGACCAAAATTTATTATTTGCCCGGGTGATATCCTGTTGACGGTAATCGAGGGAGCTGTAGATAGCGTCGGCATCGGAGTGGCTCTGGCGGAAAGAATCCCAAATCCGACGGGAGGTGTCATCGGTGACTTGATCTTCGGGCCATGTTTCGAGGAACGTGGCGAGGAAGCCGCGGGGTTCGGGGAAGCCGCGGGGTTCCGAGACTCGTTTGTGAGGGTCTGGGACGCCGTCGGTGGGTGGTAGATTCATCGGGGGTGTTGTCGTCCGCGGGGGATCATCCGGGATGTTGTCAGAGGTGTCTGTTGGTGTGGGGGAGGTCGTGCGAAGCGCCGCGAAGCTGTTTCGTGTGGGGGGGGGTGAAGGGATCCCCGCGCGCACGACCGCCTCGTGGGGAGGGGTAGTGCGGTGGCCGCGTGTCGCCGTGGCAACCGTGAATCCAGCAATATCGTCTAACGACAAGAGGGAGGGGCTACCGCCGCTCTGGGTGTCCTGGGAGTGTTCGTGAGGTTGAGTAGGGGTTTCGTCGGGTGGTTTGGGGTTTGTGGCACCACCGTCACCGACGGGGGGGGGAGGGTTCTCGTGTGTCAGAGCGGGAGGGGGGGGGCCCATGGAGCGTCGTAGCATGCGATGATGTTCGGGGGGGGGTTTGAGGAGAGCCGCCGCCGTCGCCGTGATGTCGTTGTCGTCAGACATATTTTTCTTGGTGGACATGTTGTTGGGGAAGCAAAGATATTGGTGGTGATCGTAGATACTGGAGTATGGCAAAGGGACTTGCCGTAAGTGCTCAGCCTGGGGGCCGACCAATCACAGCACGGAGGGGTGGGGGTGGGGAAGGTCGGCGGATGATCTGGGCCGAGCCGAAGGCGAGGAAAATTTTTGGTGTTAATGGACTCGTAACCTCTCAGAATCCCATCGTCCCAGCATGGAGAGGATAGGAGAAAGAGTAAGCTAATTTACGTATCTACGAGCCTATCCGCTGTCACCCCCCCCACAATCCACTATGTAGCGTATATCGTGAACAAAGAGATGGTAAAGATGAAGAAAAGAGTGGATTGTACTGCCCATGCGCGATAGGACCAAGCCAAGGATTGTGTTGGTAATCGGACAAGATGGGAGCATGAACGCGAGCAGCCGCCGCGGTAGTGGGGGTAGTGAAGGAGGGCGGAATATAGTGGTTGATGTCCACATTGTGATTGGTGTATGTCCCGATGATGGAGTCATATACAGGAGAATACGCCGGTGGGACGTGACCAAGGATGAAGTCCGCATGGCGATGGAAAAGTGTTGTTTGTAGGCTTTTCGTCATGTGGTCGGACATGTTGATGGAAGTATCGATGCGTTCCAGGAGCATGAGATCGCGTTCTATCCATTCGCAAAGGGAGAAATACTTGATGTCGATGTGCCGGGTGCGTGTAGTGGGTTTCTGGGCATTACCCATTGCCGTGCATCCGTCGTTGTCTTCAAACAGGACAGTTGCGGCCTCCTGTGGAACGTGTAAGTCCCATAATATGCTTCTGACGAACAGTATCATCTTGCCTGTGTCGTAGGCGGCCATAAATTCGGCCTCAGTGGAAGACCCTGCGACTGTTGGTTGGAATTTACATTTGTATGCTATTGTGCCACCGGCTAGTCGAATACAAGTACCAGCGAACGAACGGCGAGTCTTGACACACGTAGCCCAGTCTGAGTCGGCATAAGCGTGTACTGTGGAGGCATTGAACTGCGGGCGATCATCAAGGAGAATATCTTGTCGATTGCTGTTGATAGGTGGAAGAGGACCTTCTTGGAGTTCGAGACGTGGTGTTGTGCGCCAGAAGTAGAGACCGTCGTCCTTTGAGTTGTATAGGAATTTCAGAGCATGTTTGAGGCCGTGGTAATGGATTTCGTGTGGGCAAGAATTAGACTGTGAGAGTTTGACGCTGGTGAAAGCGAGGTCTGGGCGACAGGTAGTCATAGCCCAAATAAGTTCGCCTACGCCTGACCGATAATTAAGTTGCATCGTTTTGGCAAGCTTTTGTTGTATTTTTGGGTCTGGATTGCCAGATGTGGCGTTAAACTTCTTCACGAACGCAGCGTCGGTGGGGAGTGGAGTAGACCGAGCCGGACTAGGGTACGTTGATTTCATCCATGTGGTAAGGTGATGTTCGAAGACTTTATCCACGAACGAGCGGACAGAGATCTTGATGTAATGTCGGGTTTGGAGGACGTTGATTCCGTTGTACATATCGAGGTAGCCTTGACGTTTAACTGGGATTTTAAGCTTATCGTCGATCATGTCCAGTAGGATGTTGGCAGTGTTAGCATCAGGGGCAGCGATGGCAAAGTCGTCTACTTGTCGTTTGAGTAGGACGCGAGTGCCGTTGATGGTACCCGAATAGAGGCATGGTTCGTGCACTGTAGGCTCTAGCCCGAGTTCGCGGAGGATAGAGTCGGCATGTTTCTCCCATAATCTGGGGGATTCAGGGTGGCCTTGCATTGCTGAGAGTATAGGTATAACATAGCCATCTGGGATGGGGGGGCGTTTCTTGTGTTGGACCCACCATTCATGAAAAGCCTTGTCAGGGCGAATGAAGAAGCCTTGCTTTGGGGGTGGGGCTTCGGCAAACGCGTTGGAGACGTCGGCGCCAAAGATAAGCATATTCTCTGCCGCGCATATTGCATAGAAGAGACGGGAGCTGGTTTGGTCGACGCAATTTGCATAAGTTTCCGCAAGTATACGAACCATACCCGACCGTGTAGAGCCGTCGCAAACGCAACGTGCCTTCTTGCGTCCGTCGAGTGCTTTTATTGCATACGTCCAGACGAGGTGAAAAATGGCATCCTTGTCGGACATTACAACTGGGTCGCCAAACATACCCTGAGCGTCATATTGATCGAGCTGGAGGTATTCCGAATCTTGCCAATCAGACCAGTCATCTTGCTTGAGGAGCGTGCCGCGGGTGAGACGCATTGCTCGACTGACATAGTTGAGGACGTCGCCAGATTCCACAATTTTGTTGGGCGGGGCTTTCCGGAGGTATTCGGCGACTGTGGAGAAATCCCAGCGGTGGTTGAGTTGGTCGTGGATGTGTTGTGTAAAAGGTGCGGAGCGCCTGCCCGAATGCGCATCGATCGAACGTTCTTGATGCCCAGCAGCCTTGTCGCCATCGCGGCCTACTCACGCGGGAGTTTTTTTTAATGTCAAAAGAGAGAGTGTATGCAAAGCCTTATTTCGGCATCATGTGTACTCCCGTCAATCAATACCAATAGCAGCGATATTAATTGATTTATTTAGCAAGAAGATGGGGGGCGATATTTTCAGGCATACATTGAAGGGATGATTCCAAATTCATTCCCCCGCCGATGGGATGGCGGCATTTCTATGCGGAGTACTATACCGGCATGCACTCTTTTTTTCGATTCACCCTCCAATTGATGCGTGGAGATTCATACGGGTATCTCTGCACGATGACTACGTGACGTGTCCCCCCCTCCTCCCTCCCCCCGCCCCCTGTTCCGGACTGCTTCTCCTTTCCACACACTCATCCCCCGCCCCTTGACAGCACCCCCCCCCCCTTTTTTTACGCATTTTTTCATCGTTCGTTTCCGGAACAGATATGGCATAAGTATCTTCTTCGTGTTGTTTCAAGTGAGGAGGGGTCGAAACGCGAGGACGCGTTAACCCTCTACATCGCGCCATGCCGCGCCTCGGCGGCCGATGGGAATACTTGGTCGTACATGACCCGCCAAAGCTCGTCGGGACATAGCAGTCCGTCCACCTCGTGCACCACGCACACCCTCCCGCCGCCGCCGCCAGCAGCAGCACCACCACCTCGACCCCCCGCCCCCTCCTCCACCGTCCCGAGCGAATTTCCCCTGCCGTCGCGATATTCGACAATCGACCTCTCCTCGAATTGATAACTCCTAACGACCCTCACCCCGTTCACGTACATGGTCCCGTCCGCGGCCACCTCGACGGGCATCTCCCCGACGCTCGTGGTGACTACGCCGTAGGCGGTCATGATCTCGGACGTCATGGGCGCCGAGACCATGTGATATTCCGCCACGGTCGATAACAGCGCCGCCGTCATCGCGTTCGTCGTCGTCGTCGTCGTCCCTCCTCCTCCTCCTCCTCCACCGCCGCCGCCGACGCAGCGCTCGATCGCGGCGTCGAGCAGGCCGAGTCGCTCGTCGCCGAGCCCGTCGAACGCGGACTCGGACGGCGCGAACACCGCGTACCCCGACGTCGACTCGCGCATGCGGTCCAGTGCCGCGGGACACGCGCTGAGCAGGGCGCAGAATCGCGGGTACGATTCGGACAGGTAACTCTCGGCGCGATCGCGAGAATGGGAGGGGGGGGAGGACTCGAACAACGCCGACGACGACGTCAACGACAAGGACGAAGAAGACGAAGACGTAGTCGGGGGTCGGAGTCGTCGCGGGCTGAAAGGGGGGGGGGGGAAGGGGAGGGCGAAGGAGGCGAGGCTGATCGTCCGTCCCGGCGTCGTCGACGACGTCATCATCGTTTTTTTTAATCTCGGAAGAGGAACTCTCCCTCGGACACTCTCTCTCCCTCTCTCTCTCTCTCTCTCCTTTCCTCGCCTCGGATCTCGACGATGCGGTGAATGAAGTACGTAAAAATAGATGTTTTTGTGTGTGTGGCGTTGGTTGGGCGCTGGCGATTCTGTGTGGGGGGATTATTATTATTATTTTTTGTGATCAGGATTCCTGTCCGTCGTCGGTTCCTTCCCCGGGGTGGAATTTCCCAGTCCGAGCCGGACTCCCATCCATCCAATCGCCGTCGTCGAATAATAATATTATGTCCTCGCCCGGCACGACCATCAAGGGGGGCGTCGCCTGGTCGTTGGCCATCGCGACGCTCCTCGTGGTCTGCGGCCCGCTCCTCATGGGCATCGGGATCGCGCGGGGATGGAACGTCACGACTGCGACTGCGACTGCGACTGCGACTGCGACGACGACGACGACGACGGGGGGGAGCTTCGCCCTCTACGCCGTCGAGGATCCGTCTCGCTTCTGGCCGGAGCCGAACGAGTATAACGAAACCGCGGAATTGGATGCCATCTACGCATCGAGGAATTATCCATCGGCGTCGTCGACGTGGTATTATTGGAAGCTCCGACCGTCCGACAGCGATGCGCACTGCGACGATGTCACGAACCCGCCGGAGCCGTACACCATGTCGTGCGCGGTCCGTAGGGCGACGACGACTACGCGCGCAGTCGTGTGGACGTGCTACGTCGTACACCAGTGCGCCATTTGGGGACTGATATACAAGGCCCAACGCGAGCATGCTTACGACGTGCGATACGACGGCAATCTGCGTTGGTACAACGTTTGGTCGTTCGTCGTCAATCTCGTCGCCTACTTGGTTCACTTGCTGCAGACTCACGTCACATACGACGCCACCGCGCAGGACGTGACCGAGTCGAGCTCACAGGGATCCGTCATTATGCTCCTCGTGATGATATTGCTTATGGAATACAAACACCGGGGACTGTTCCTTGGATGGCCGGCCGTGCCCGACGATGACACCGGCAAATGTTCCTGGAGATTGCCGGCGAGACCCATCGAGCTCGTGCGCAAGTATCACGGCTATGCCTTCGCGTGGGCGACCATCTACACGCTTTGGTATCACCCCATGGAGCCGACCGTCGGTCACGTCATGGGCTTCTTGCACACGGGCGCGTTGTTGATACAACAATCTCTCATATTCACGCCGATACACGTGAACGGGTATTGGAAGCTCGTGCTGGAAACTTGGGTCGCCATTCACGGAGCGGTCGTCGCGATCCAAATGAGGCAGGAGGGAGGATGGGCGATGTTCCTATTCGGTTTTTTGTGGATCTTTGCCTTCACGTCCATTCATGGCATTCCGTACTACCTGGGATTCGTCGAAGTCGCGAGAGCGCAACGAATTGGGAATGACGCATCAACGGAAACGTTCGCTATGGTTCCCAAGTCACAGTGGGTTCGCTATCTAGTGCGGTTGGGTCCACCGGTGGTATATTTTGCAATTGTTTTGGCGGTGTACGCTACTGCACTTTCAAGAGAGGACGGGTCATTCAATCCTCTCTTTATCACCGAGATCATTCGCATCCCTTCCATTTTGTACCTATTAGTTCTATTCACTGCATTTGTGGGATGGGGCATGATATCTGTCGCTAATACTTGCAGTGGAGGGGAGAACGGCATTCCCCCACAATACACCGCCAAGCCAAGTCCAAAAGAGGAAGGAGAGACCCCTGAAGTGCCACTGGCGGATAATGCAGAAGAATCCGATGGGACCCAACAGCAATGGCAGTCACAAACAAAAGGTTTGGGCACAGGAACAGTCATGGCTGGTTTCGCATTTTGCTACATGATCATGATAGCCGTTTCGGTCATCATAGAACAGATGCACGTCCAACTGAACCTCCTACTTCTCATGATTGCGTGCGTGGTAGTTTTCACTATCTTCTCGTTGGTGGCAATGGTGCTGATGGATTCGCAATTGCATCGAACGGCTTTGGGCGGACCTCGGCTTCCATCGGCAGTGTCCACTCGGCAATAGCAGCATGTTTTAAGTATCGTATCGGGATTCTACCACTTAAAGGCGTTTATTGGTGGTGTGTTATAGAGACAAGGCCACCATGAGTGGCTGCTGATTTGGGATGCGACTCTTCATCAATTTATACATAACCATCATTACATACATTTCGTCTAGTAAGAAATTCTGTAAAAAGGTGCTTTTTGTTTAAAGTAATGCAACCAAAAGTAGTATAGTCCACACTTGCTCCATGTGATTCGATCCCCAGCCTCCGCGCATCGATTGACGCGCGTATGCACGGGGACTGGCCTACATCATCACCTCGACTCATCGACGTAGGAGCTATCGTGATCCTGTCCCTCGTTTCCGGTGGCGACCACGGGACCGGCCCAAGAGAGTCTCGGTCGATCGTCGCCGCGATCCTCCTCCGCCGTCGTCTTCGCCTCCCCAGCGTCCATCCGCGCGCCGCCGTCGTCGTCGTCGCCGTCGTCGTCTTCCGCCGTCACGACCATGCGCATCGGCCTCCCCGCCCCGCGTACGTACTCGATCAACGAGCGCCACGCATCCAGGTCGATCGGATCGTTCAGGTCCCATTCGCCGTCGCCCACGTCGAGTACGACGTCTCCCGCACGAACCTCGTCGCCCGTGCGTACGGGGGGACGGCCCGGGAAGGGCCTGTACACGCGCGCGACGTCGAGGACGCGCACGCGCCCGTCGAGCGGGTCGTGACGCAGCCTCACCCCGAGGCACGGCTCGTGGAACGTCACGACGCGCGAGCGCGCGCCGACGAGCGATCGTCGACGACGACGACGTCGACGTCCGTCGTCTGCGTCGTCGTCGTCGTCGTCGCGCCGCGCGGCCGCGTCCGTCGTCGTCGTCGTCGTCTTCGTAGCCGCGGCGGCGGTCAGCTCGTTCGCCACCACGAGCCTGAGCGGCCGCGGCGCCATCCTTATCAATCCCACCGTCAACTTCCACGCCGGCGTGTCGATCGGCGCGCGGAGGCTCACCCCTCCCACCTCCCTGACGACGTCCCCGGGACGCACCTCGCCCTCCCGCCACCGCGCGATAGGAGGAGGAGGATGCCGCCGTCGCTGCTCGGACGACGATCCGTCGGTAGGGGGGTACGACATCGACGACGACGACGGGGAAGGAGAGACCGACAGGACGCGGACGTATCCGTCCGTGTGACGCGAGATCTTGATCCCGAGGGAATCGGAGTGGAAGACGACGACGCGCTCGGGACCGACGCGTATTGTCGGCGATCGTCCGTCGTGGCATTCCCGGTCGTTGCCGTTGCCGTTGCCGTTGCCGTCTTCGCCGTCGATGTCGCCGTCCTTCCCCTCCTCGATCCCCCGCCAAACGGGCGACGCGAACGACGACAGGGACTGGTACAGCATCTTGTGATGGACGGGGAGTCGGCCGTCCTCGCGAGGCGGCGACGACGACGACGACGACGACGCGGGGGGATAATCCGTCGCGTCGCACCGACCGTCATCGTCATCGTCGTCGTCGTCGTCATCATGGTCATCGTCGCCGCCGCGATAGCCTCGACGATACGGCGTGTCCAATGCCGTCGCCGTCGCCTCCTCCAGCTCGGGCAGGGTAAACGTCGTCGACCTAACTATCACCTCGTCGTCGCTGACAGTGACGAGATGATCGCAAAGCATCCTCGAGACCAACGAGGACAGGTCCGCGGATCGATCGAGATCGAGGCCGCCCACGGACTGGGGACTTGGCGTCGCGTGGGACTTTTTTAGGTCATACGGGAGGACGTCGTCGTCGTCCTCGTTGTCCTCGTTGTCCTCATCGTCGTCCTCGTCGTCGTCCCAGTGTTGCGGCGGCGTCCTCGTCATCATCGCTTCGAGGACCATCGCGTTGTCGCCGATCAGTTTGTTGGGAGAGAGGAAATAAGGATGTTGTTGTATCGCGATGATTGTTTAGAGGAGTTGTCTTTTCTCCGTTGGCGTTGGGAAATTTCGAATAATTCATCATCCGGAGTAACAATTGACGCATTCGACTTTTTTTGTTCTCTCTAACAAACACGTGTGTCAATTGTTACGAGAGCAGTAATCTTTAGACAGACGTTAGGTAGGAATAGTAACAGAGAATGATGATGTATTATCCGTTGGGTCGAAAATCCCCCCCCATTTCCACCTGTACACAAACTCGCATTAAAAAACGACCAAAAAGTAATGCCGACGCTCGTCCTCCCCCCGCGCCCCCCCTCGATATGCCGGCGGTGGCGCATCGCCCATCTCCTCCTCCTCCTCTCCCCCCCCGGGAGGGGGGGCGTCGGCGTCGTCGTCGTCGAGGGCTTCGCAGCGTGGTTCGTGGATCGGAAGGTCTCGTGCATGACGGACCTAATCCCAGACGAGACGGTGATAATGAACAACGTCGTCCTCCCCCACTCGTCGAGCAGGGAGCCGGGGGCTCGCCTGGAGGTCTCTCCCCTCCTCGGGGGGGACGATCCCGCCGCGTCGTCGTCGTCGTCGTACCGGCCGAACGCGGAGATCGTCGTGAGGTTCGTCGTGCCGCCGTCGGCGTCGACATCGACCATGGCCGACGCCCAGTTCGTGTTGGAATTATCCGGACACGCGCCCGGATCGATCGCGCCTGCGAAATTCACGTCGTCTCCCCCGGGGGGCGGGATAGGGTGCGACGGACGCAGGAGTCACGGGAAGTTATCGTCGTCGTCGTCGTCGTCGTCGTCGTCGGGGGGAGGGGGGGGGGGGGGGAATGCGGGGGGGGGGGG
>JALLAZ010001586.1:0-14757 GCA_036939755.1 Stephanodiscus triporus | reverse complement strand
CAAAGGGAAATATCTCGATTTTTCCCCTGGTGCAATTGTACTGGAGACTGTAGTAGTCTGGAATAGATATTCGGTGACCGTGGCTTGGGGTTTCTTTGCATTGGATTGCTCACGACGAAATCGTCTCGTGAACAGCCATAAGGACGATACATCATACCTCTAGCGAGATGCATCAACCTGCAGATCAGCAAGCAGCAGTGCTGACGTGTCATCAGGTGTGGGAGGAAATGAACAGGGCGACTGATGGGGGGGTGCTCGTTCGGAACTTTTCCCGTCGCATTGCCATGAACCGCGGTTTTGTTGTGGAAACCGCCTTGTTTCCACGCGAGGCGCTGGATGCGTATTCGTCGTACAACCTGGGACAGCCCATTTCTGAGGCGCAACAAAACACATATTTCTCCGAGCACCGCGGTGGTTCGCAAGGCGATTACCGCGAGGGCATAGAGGCCAAGATTGCCAATGTTGTGGATTGTTTGGCGCGTTTTCCCTTTAGCAAGCGGGCGGTAATTACAGTACCAAACAATTCCAATGCACCGCATACTTCAGATGCCGATGCTAAGTGTCTTAGAGAAGTGCACTTTTACCTGGACGTCCCTCAAGTTAACGCTGACAGCAAGAGCAAGAAGTTCATACTCAATGCCACGGTCCTCATGCGTGCACAAGCGGCCGAAATCTTTCCAAAAAACGTCCACTTTGTTGGAAGGCTGATGGAAACAATTGCACAGCATCTTAAAATAAAGGGAGCATTAGCTGGCAGTGATAATGATGCCAGCGATGGCAAGGATGTTGTTTCTATGGTAGAGATTGGTGAGCTATTTTATCTGGCAACGACGCTCGTATCTGTTCGGTGGTGAAAGGATCAAGATAAGGTGCCAGGGAAAAGTTATTGAAACTATTCCTTGTTTCGTTGCAAGCTGGTGTATCCATGCAAGAATCCCCATCCGTCAATTAATATAAATCTATCAATAACATGTATTCAAAGTTCTTTCATTAGGTAGCACGTACGCATCTATTTCTCCAAAATGAGCTCATCGCACATGGTTTCGCTTTTCCCCAGCGCCCTGCTAACCTTCCCTTCTAGGTGCGACTTGGCTAACAGTGGTGCATACTTTGGGGTTTCATCCTCACGAAGGCAGCTTGGGATGCACTCAATGAGAGCATCAGGATTAGGATTGTGAAAGAAAGGCATGCTACTACGACGGCGACCGTGTGTTTCGGGATGTGCAACGACGCGGTGCAATGTCGACACCCACTTGTCATTGGTCCAGTTCATCATCAAATCGCCAATGTTAATGATGAAAACAACGTCATCGTCATCATCTTTGCTGATGTCCATAATTGGTGCCACAACGTCAATCCATTCGCCTTGGCGCGACAGCGCTTGCAAGCCGCGGCTATCGGAAGACCACAGGATAGTCAACGTGCCATAGTCAGTGTGTTCAGCGTTACGCGTAGGTACAACATCAGTAGCAGAGTAAGTCTTTTCACTCTCGAATTCGGGATAGTTCAAGAGCCGCAGTGTCGTGTAGGGCTTGTCCACCTTGTCGTCAAAGAAGCATTCGTCGAGATTCAATGCCAACGCGAAAAGCCGCATCAGTTGACTCGCGAGCGTTTCTACCTGACTGTAATATGTAGAGCACAATTCTCGCAAATCATCATTCGAAGGCCACACGCCATCACGAACGGGCAATGTCAAGTTGAGAGATTCCTTGTAGTCCTGGACTTGACTGTCCTGTTTCAAAGTCGCCGCCACGTTTTCCGTTCCCATACCCATATACCCCAATCCAAATGGACCCTTCGAGAGTTGCTTGGTTGCGATGGGCGAATCAAAGAAGGCGGCGGAAGTAATTTGGAGTTTTCGCAACAGCTCGCGCGACACATCGTGACCTCGTATCATGAAAAACCCGATGTCTTCACAGGCTTGTCCAATCTTCGCGGCGACGCCCATCTTGTCGGATCCGTCTAAGAACCCAGAGATGTCGATGATTGGGATGCAGTTCTCATCGATTCCAACCTTGACGTCGGGGTCTCTGATGGGGATGATATTGCTGTTGCTCATGTGCAGGTGGTTGGGGTCCTCTCTCTCGCTGCTGGCGGGCTCTGAGCTCTGAGGGAGGAGGCACTTTTTGTGTCGACCCAGACTACCTGCCTAGACACGGCAAACGGCAACGGAGAGGGGGGAGCCCCCCGTCGTCCCCGCCCCCCCTCCACGCTTGGTTAAAATACTTTTTACTTACAGAGGAATTGTATTTGTACAAAAAGTCTCAAGACCGAAAATTGTGGCTGTGGCGGGAAGGCAACCGGGCGGGGATGAGACGCCACACACACATCACACACAAACACAGAGTACCGAACCAACAATCGACCACAGTTTGGTTAGCGCACGGCATCCCTCACAGACCTTGCTTCAATAGCAAACGCAGCAACGACATGCCTAGCCGACGACTTCTTTAGCATGTTGATTTCTAGATTATTCTGCCTGATGCCATTGCTTTGCATGGCATCGAAGCCAGATTATCTCCATCATTCGTGGCCTAGTCAAGGCATCACCACACAGCGAGGAGACAATACTACGAAATCCTCGAACAACTGGCGTCGGAAACATCCGTCAGCGCATGATCCATGCCCTACAGAATGCCGTTGCAGATTTTTCCTCTGGGATTTCGTGTCTTGCTACAAGTATCATGAAACTATATCCCTAGCGCAACAACACACTTTTGAAGGAAAAGGTGGGAAAAAGTTTGTCCGATTGCAACCGAATACAACACTAGAGAGGTGGTATCCCCAGTTGAAAATGGGGCGTTTGAAAATAGATGGATGTCTTCTCTGCGGCCATTCCTATAAAGATCACTTGGATTACTGGTGGTATTGTCGACAGAAGAAGGGCGATGTTTCAGAATTTGATCGATTTATAACAAAGAGTGTCACGGACTGTGACTTCAAAATAAATTCATTTCACAGAAACTACGTTGAAGAGGTGGTTGAAAGCTCGGCAAGCTCCAGGCGTAGAAGGGGCCAGGAGGTCAGAAAGTCAGTGGAAGCAGGAGTATCTTTCATGGTGCCTCGTTTTGATCCGTTGGCAGATGGTCGCCAAAAAAGTATTGGATCCGTCTTAATCCTCTCTATTGCGCGAATCCAATCATTAGTTAAAGTTGAGGATCTTATTTGGTTAAGTAAGTTTGACTCAGTCCATTCCGAAAAAAAGCTAATCTAATCAACATTATGTACTTGTAATACACTAACGCAAGTTTCGTCACACTCCCATAATGTTTCCGAAATAATGGGGCAGATCTGGAGTGCTCATAGAGTTCTTACTCCCCTGCTTAAGATCTTCGTGCGCTCCCAAACGACTGAGCTTTTGGATTTTCTTAAGACCAATACTTGGATAACGCTCGTCAATTTTGTCTTTGCTCGTTTCTGAAGCATCCAAATTCGAGTCGAGGCACAAAAGTTCGAAGCGAAGGGAGAGCCTTAAGCGAGCAAACCTGTTGTAGCAGTAGTTGGGTGGTGTAAAGGTTAGATTTAGTTGATGGAATGCACAGTTGTCACTGCTCAAAATCATACCATGTTATGCCATCTTTCCCTGCTCGAAGTGGTACCCATTCCTCGATCTGCCCCCCGCTGCCCAAGGATTCAAGGTTTACATCAGCTCCTCCTAGCTCAACTTCACCCATGAACTTTTTTTCACACACAGTGATCTGAAGGCATGTTGGGGGTCCCTGGAAAAGGCGAAGAAGGATTGTTTGTTGAAACCAAATGAGCAATATTATGGAAAATGAAAGAAGTTTGATCAACGATGCCATCTTACCTTGAACAGCGATTCCCTATCTGTATCAAAACTTTTACCTTCGCAATTCACATCCTCGGGCAACGGGAACCGAAAGCGAACCAAGCTACCCCAAGAAGCTGGTGCATTTTGTCCAGAGCTCTTGGATATCTTTCGTGCTTGTGTGCATGCGCTATCTAAAGACCGTGCCTTATGGTTGAGTGGAGCAGTTGAGCCCTCACGTTTCAAACGAAGCAACGCGAATGCGGTGAGAGATGACGAACCGCTGGGGGATGTGACATTCTTCAAGTCCAACAGCTCCACTTGCACGAGTGCAAGGAAGCGTTGAGGCAACTCCATACGCCTAAACAAGTAGTTCCCATAAAGATGTTGCCTGATGCTATTGTCGTATGGTGTAGGCTCCATCAAGAAACCCCTATTCATCAACAAATCGCCACCGGCATCACGCTCCCACAATGGATGCGCTGAACAAAGTGCCTTCGTCAAAGTTATGCCGCCCTTCAATGCGTTCCATAAACCAAGTAGTTGGACACCTCCAACAGAGCGAACGGCCTTTTCACATGAGCTAGCAATCAAGCCCACACTCAACGTTTGATACCGCCCACGACCAAGAGCTGCACTTGCAGTTTCGCCCGATCGAGATTCAAGAGCTTCGACTTCCCAGGGATCAACAAATCTATATCGAGATTCAATTGAAGGGTGGCTTGCAGCGTAACTCTTTGGGATGGACAAGTCACTGAATGTTATTGGTTCAATCACCCGTATCTGTTCCATCTCCTTGAGTCTCTCGTTTGCATCGGCTTCGTTGTTTCCTGTTTCATGTGCCATGAGCCACTTGATTGCATCATGCTTGCCAAAGAGGACAACAATGACGCTGTTGCCTGCTTCGCCCACTCTCAGCGTACGAAAATCAACTCCAGAACCAGCCTGGATCATTTTCCTTATCATTGAATCACCGCTGGTCGTGACAGATCGTAATTTGAACTCATTCTCTGATGCTTTTTGAGCAATTGAGAGCCCTTTGTGCATTGGATATTGTCTACCTTGAGTGATCAGTGGTATCACTTCATCAACAATATCAATTTCCATCGACCGGACCCAGTTCAGAAAAGGTTTGAGCATTCGGGATGCGACACCAAGAACCTCTTCATCGTCTGTCAAAAGTGACCCATCTGATAGGCTACCGTCGAAGTAATCATCAACAGTAAATCCGGGCAAACGGTCTTCTCTTCCGTCATTTGAAATAGCACCAGCATCTGGGTTGACTTCCAAAGCGGCAGCAACAGCACAAAGCTGTTTCCTAAGTTCTGTAGAAAACAACAGCTGTGAAAATAAGCCAAACCTTCTCTTGAGGTCGGCCTTGCTACCATCATTCTCCGCTGTCAAGGTCGGAATCGCATCGGGTGAAGTCACCGTCTCTTGAAATTGAAATGTTTGCGCCTTGGAATGCAGTGCGATTTTTCGAAACAGAAAGGAGTTGGGTGAACTCTGTACTCCTTTCTTGATGACACCTTTACGTGGAGGATCACTAAATCTCAAATCGAAGGGGAGTGAATCAGACACTGCGTGCAAGAGCTTCACCAGAGTGGCAAATGGACCAAACGAACCGCATCTAAATCCAGAATCAGTTAGACGAATGATGGCATGCTGGACGACATCGTCCCGTTTTACGACCTTCGTGAGATTATCTGTAGATGTCTCCTGAGGCTTTTCCTTACTACCCGACTCATTGTAAGATGCTGGCGGTGTTGGCTCAGTTGGAACAAGATTAGTTTTGAAACTGAGGGTGAACATGCCAGGATCTTGTGGATGAGGACGGATGAGGAACTGGCCACACTTGCCATCACGAAGCATTTCAGTTGCCTCGTCGCGGCGGCAATCAACCAGAAACTCCCAGCCGCCACTTGACACGCCATCTATGGCACCTGCAGTGCTTTCTTTGGCAACAATAATTTTCATGCTTCGCCAGAGGTTCTTACCAGTATCAAAGTCCATAAGGCAGTCTGGCTCTGCTTTGATCAACGCTTCCAGGCTGTGTTGGCACCGGCCCCATGCTACGACCGCTAGACCTACACGTACAGCAAGTGACGCCTCTTTCAATGCAATATCAGACATCTCAAACGCACCACCGCGATGAAGCCAGAGGCATAGTTCTAATTGCCAAATTACACTCGAGGATTCCCGTCGAGCCCACAAACTTGATGAGTAATATCGAGTGTCTCTATGGTCAAATATTGCATCATTTGAAAGACCAAGAAATTCAGAAGTGTTCATTTGAAGTGATGAAGCGTCACGGACAATATCTTCAGCAAGGTCACCCCTTCCCAATAAGATTTGTAGTATCACAGAAAAGACTATTCGTCTTGGATTTTTTTTTGTTGATAGCAATTCCGATGCCTGCTCTAAAATGGCAGTTTCATTGACATCATACGAGGAGCTCAATTCAGATAGAGACTTGGTGATCGAATTGAGCAACCCTTCACTGTCACAAGCATTGTGGAGAACTTCGGCTGCCCCGTTTGGAATGAGAGGATGACCACGCCGGGCAAAATCTTTCATAGCTACATCGCTTGGTTCACAATCAAAGCAGGATACTATTCTTGCCAATTCACGGATGAATCTACGCGCAGCTGCAACATGAATAAGCTGTTCTCGCCATTCATTCCACAGCGTTGGGCAGGGGGGAATTTTGAATGGCTGCTCTTTCTCGACGACAAGGGGGGGATCAGAATAAGCTTTCGACGGATTTGGAGCTGCCGACTTTGCTTTTGGGGGCGCCGCGTCATATGAGTCAAATATAGAAGATGTCATTGGATGATCTGCTTCGGGGCTGCCGGCTTTGGTTTGGGGGGCGCCGCGTCATATGAGTCAAATATAGAAGATGTCATTGGATGATCAGGCTGTGTTGGCTTCGGGGCTGCCGGCTTTGGTTTGGGGGGCGCCGCGTCATATGAGTCAAATATCGAGGATGTCATTGGATGATCAGGCTGTGTTGGTTTCGGGGCTGACAGCTTTGGTTTGGGGGGCGCCGCGTCATATGAGTCAAATATCGAGGATGTCATCTGATCAGGCTGAGTAGACTTCGGCGCTGCCGGCTTTGGTTTGTGGGGCGCCGCGTCATATGAGTCAAAAATCGAGAATGACATCGCATCGTCGTCAGACTTTGTCTGAGCCACAGGTTTTAGTTTTGGAGGTGCGGCATCGTTTGAATCAAAAATCGATGATGATGGATCACTCGACACAAGTGTTGTCGCAATTTGGGCGAAAGGAGCCGTCGCCTTAACTTGGTACAAATGATCGGCACTTTGTAACAAGATGCGTATAGATGGGATCTCCATGCCACAGCGGCTCAGTGCTCTAGAAACATGCAATGCGGATGTCCATAAGACACGTTTCTCGGGGTTCATTCTCTTCAACAACATCGGACCCGTGCAGAAATTTATGATTTGGTTTGCCTTATTGAGAATGGTAGTCGGCGAAGGTGGTGCTTTATCGTCAGCCCCAAAACTTTCTGGGAAGGACAGATCCTCCGCCATATCGTAATTTTCGGAGCCGCAATTCGATGTCATGTGAGAAAGACGCAACTTCGATTCGTGTGGGCGGCCGAGCCAAAGAAGTCGAAGAGATTCAAAGCAGACATCCTCCCCTTTAGGAGGATCTCTCGTCGAAAGGGCACTGCGAGCACTTATGCCCAGCATTGGCTCCCAGGAATTGAATTTCACAGTGTCGTCTTCTTCCTGGTCCAGACCATCATCCCCAGTATTTTGAGTGCTAGCAAAACCACCTCCTCCCCCCATGCTACTCAGGTTGAAGCCACCTCCAATAGTGAGATTCCCATCTTGCGAGCCATATGATTTTGGTGCACTCTCTATCAGTCGAGCTACAAAAAAGGCAAGAGAGAAATCTTGTAGTTGCAACTTTATCACATCCAAGGCCGTTTTAATCATGGGGGGTTCTGCGAGCAAGAAGAACGACGCAGCCGAAGTATACTTTCGTTTACGAAGCAAGCTGTATGCATTTTTTTCCACTGCATTCCGCCCTCGTTCTGACGAGAAGTCATGATCCATGATAAACTTCAAGAACTTCTTCCCCTGATCTGACCTATCTGTCGCTGCTATTGCACGTAGTTTCTTCATGTTGCGCATGGCAACATAATACAAAGCACAATCCATGACGCTCTTGGTAGATTTGTAAACTGTTTGAGCGATTTCCTCTGCAACAGACTTTAATATTTTTTCGGACCGGACCCAGTAGGGCACACCAATTGCACGTGCAGATTCCCAGGTAAACTTTTCACCCTGAAAACATCGACAGCAGTTAAGTAATTTCGCTTGACTGTCACTCATTAGTGCCGATAAGATTGCAGTGGAAGCAACAACGTCGAATTTCAAAGTTTCTTTCCCAAATGGATCGGCGCTGTGTGACTGTTTCGCGAGCATCATAGGTCTTCCACTTTCATACATCGGCATAAAACTCGCAGGTTGAATTGATGCATTCGTCGCGTCCATGTTGACTTCTAGCAATTGTTTCATCAACGACACACAAAAGATGCAATGCTGGGAAAGACTATCAAGATTCTTGAATGAAGGTGGTTTTATTGCGACCTCGCCAATTGCCCAAATACAGCACAGCTCGCCCTTATTCAGGTTTTGTAGTGGTATTGGCAATGGCTTCTTTGAGCCTACATAATTTTCTTGTCTAATTTTCCCATACGACATTGCCAGCACGAACTCTTGACTTCGATTATGGGTGACATTTTTCTGCTCTTTCGATTGGTAGTCACTACCTTGAGTATTACTGCACGGGCAGAGAGCCGTTTGCAACTCAGATAGCAAAACATTTTCCTCCAACCAAGGCTTGTCTTTGGTCGAGTTCGCAGGATTAGACGACATTGACATAAATGCAGTGGCCGATATCATGCCACCAGAACTTCCAACGTAATCTTTTTCATCCTGGTCGGCGGAGTACGATGCCGGCTTGCCGTTTACAATTCGGAATGGTGCACTGGGCAAAGCTCCATGACGTACTTCCCAAGCTGGTCTTTGAGATACATCAGGGTTCATCCACTGTGATAACCACGAGTACAAGCCGTGGGCATATGTCTTTAAGGCTACTTGGGCACCTTCCTCGTTGGTACAAATGTTGGCCAGAATTGATTCCGGATGCCAATCACACTTCATTCTTTTACCGTGTTCATCGTTCGACAATACAGCACACTGCAATGCTGTTATCAAATGCGGAAATGCATCGTAGGGATTAATTGCTGCCCCCGGCCTCATGTGCAGTAACTCTTCATTGTATGAAATAATGGCGATTGGCTGCCAATTAATCTGAATGCCAGATCGATGATAAACAAATGCGGATCTTTGGGTGAAAATGACTAGCCACGGAAACGCATCGACAAAACCGCTTGCAACCCATCGGAAATCGATGATAACTTCATCAGATGAGACCAGAGGGTTGTCGTCAATTGATATTGTGGCACTATTGTACTCCAAAGGTTGTTGATTGGCTCCTTCATCATAACTACCGCGGTTGATTGCTTGCGGAAATGCCGACCAAGTAGTCAAAGTCCTACATCCCTCATAACAATGTTTCATGGCACCAAATAATTCCAACGAGAATGGTTTTAGAATGAAAGCATCGCGGGGGTCATGTTTCTTTCCATCAGTGCTCTTGCCATTACTATTAAATATATTCGGGTAGTAACGGAACGATGCACTGATAGCATTTGTGCAAGAGGGAGTGTCGCTTGAGACAGAAGTGCAAGCGGTTTCAATGAATAGCAGCGAGACATCGCCTGCACAATCGTGAAGAGCGACGAGCCATCCCTTCTCTGTCGAACTTATGTACGATATCGATTTGACTGCCGAGGTTTGCGCCCCAGCCGATTCGTCTTGATCCAAGGAAATGGACCCTATCTCCATAAACCGTGCATTCTCGGGGTCAATATCCAACACAGCTTCTAAGCGAGCCGCTTTGACAGTACGATTTCCGGGAACTGCCCAAAGGATGAATGCCCCACCGTACATTTTTGATGAAACGGCAGCACCTTTTCCGAAATTCCAAGGCAAAAACAGCATAGCTGGCGGTGAGAAGTCACAATTATGATAGAGGGAGTTGTCAAAAACCATGGCATCGCGAACAATTGCAATGATGCGTCCAAACCCTTGTTGGATTTCGTTGTCGGCGCCAACCTGTACTGTTGCCACACTTCCGCCACCATTGTTTTCTCCATGCTGAATACGATTAACCAGTCCTTCCTTAGAATCAGAGGCATGCGATCCGCGAATCCCTGCTAAATCAAGCGATAGACGTTTCTTTTTCCTTCGACATTTCCGGAACCTCATCCTAAGAGGAGTTCCGTATGAATCGAATCCAATCTGTCGAACCGTCCCTATGGCATCCTCAAACTTCATGCCCTCCAAAAGAACGTCGTTCACTGCAAGCAATTCATCACCGCATGCAATCATTCCACATCTTTCTGCGGGAAGTCGCCCTCCTGACAAAGGATGTTTTTTGAACGATCCAACTATGGCGTGCATGCCTCCCACGGCTGGAGATTCGAGACGTAATCCAATACCAAAGTCAGGATGTGGAAGTATCGACACTTCGTATTCTGCCCTGCTACCGCTGCGAGCGGTGTTCTCGCTGAACGACTCTGAATCTAAACACTCGCCCATCGTAAAGTACTCTTCAACTTCACTTATGTAGTCGGAATCGACACTACTCCCTCGACTAATATCATCTGCATCATCATTGAACGGATCATATTCGGGCATGGGAGGTTCTAATGCGCTCCAAGGCGGAGGCATTTCGTACACTATAATTGAGCCGCCCTTTGTAGCTGCCACTAGACGCGGAGGTCCACCGTAATTTTCATCGGGCCACCAGTGCAGGCTGGATACCGCATGCTTGTCAAAAGACGTCGATGACTGGGATAGACCAGGTAGGGTCAGCGAAGGGAGTAATAGTGGGAGGGGGGTCAAACTGAAATCTTGAAATATTCTGACTGCCGTACTAAATCCTGAGTGGTCATTCGGAATCTCCTCAAAATTCACTGCACCATGTCTCCTCCAACATATATCAATAGAACGTCGATCCAGCGATGATCGGGCACACAAGCGACTTCCTGATTCGTATTCCAAACTAGCTTTGGGAAGATCATCGCGACAAAGAATATCTCCTCTATCCTGTTCGGGAATCATCATTACATACCGCATCGGAGAGCCGAACTCCATGGCACCAAAGTCCTTATCTCCCCATAGTGGCATTTCGATTTGAGCAAGGCAGTCAGAACGTGAATGGGAGGAGGTTAGACGCAGTTCAGAGGGGGGCATGTGCGACCCTCCCAAGTCATACCCTTCACCAAGCCATCGCGGCGACATTGCTGCCGTGGTTGTGCCTCCGGCACCACCTGGCGGTGAGGAGCCCAATGGATTGGAAACCTTGCCAGGTGCTCCTCCCCGGCTGTCAGTAGCACATTTTTCTCTAATGAAGTCAGGAGCAACACCACTTCCCCTGCTGCCGCCCTTCATATCGGGCTCCCATGGATCCCACGCGGGCCAGATACCCTCCACTTCAATTCGACATTCACCCATTCCTTCCCCTTCCTCTAGCACCACCTGCGAAAAAGTTACCCAGTGCAGTAACATTGTTAAATAAAGTTGGCGTCCAACTTATGAAGAAAACACACACACACACCTCTTATGAACCTACCTCTTCTGCTATTGAACCAGGTGGCAAAATAGCAGCGACACTCTCAAAGTGTGCGGGCAACGCATCGTCTCCCCCAGTCTTCATATAACTCAATCTGCTCAATCTCAACGCTGGGAATGTATTCCTGAATGTCAACTCCGCGATCCATGCACCGGCCTGTGTTCCCGAAACGTAGTGTGAGTTGAAAGAAAATGTAGGCGGTTGAGAATGCGTGGTCGCGAGCGAAGATCGATTGATCCCTCCAGTTGCCTCGGAAGTCATCGAGGAATTATCGGACGTATGCTGTTGATGCTGTACATGTTGAGACTGATGGGAGTGAGATGAATGCTGGGATGAGTCCGCAATATCATCCCCCCTCGTAACCCGTTTTTCAGGTGAACTGTCATTGTCACTCATCGTATTTGAACCATTGTTGCCACTTGTCGGACTTGAATCTAAATCGCCGAGATTAGCTGCGCTGATGCCCCGAACCCAATCTGCCCTAGACTTTGGAGGTGAGTTCCATTGCATCAATTGCCTCCAGCTATTCTGACTGAAGATGCGCACTGAGCAGTCTGCCGAGCATGTGGTCAGTAACAAATCATTCCCCTCCTCAATTTCGTTCCACACTGTGGAGTTGTGATAGGCTGACGACGTTCTGGTGCCATAGCCGCGAAAGGCAAGGCGTGTTACTGGTGCGGAATGGACCAGGAACTGGGCGGGCTTGTACAGTATCCCCCGCTTTGATAAATTTATGATTTCGTCACCACCACCACAACCACCACCAGCAGCCCGAGAAGCTGGTGTCATCGTCGTCTCACTAGTTCCATCTTCTAACTCAAGTTCCAATAAACCATCGTGATTGATACTCTTCTTTTGAGGCAATGGAGGCGAGTAATGAGCGGGGAGGGGCTTAACTCGCGACGATCCGGTCCGACCATGAACGGGCGGCTTGCCGCCAGCGTTGGTCGCGGTCTTGTTGGCTTCGCCGCCGCCACCGCCGGCATCATTCCGTCCGGAAGATCCGGCGCCGACGACGTCGGCATCGGAGGCGACGCCGGCGGCGGAAAAGGACGACGCGACGCCGCTCCCGTCGTCCCTATCCCGGACGAACGTGCGCACACCGAAGGGGTATGGCACGCCCACACCCTCCCCGAGCAACGCCAACGCGATCGCGCATCCGTCCCCCGAGATGGACGCGTGATTGATTACGCATCCGCGGAGTTTGTGCGTCCAGAGCAAGAGCGCCTCCGGCGCACGCTCTGACTCGGGCGCATCGTCTTCTCGACAGGCTTCCCTCCCGCCATTCACGCCCCGAGGGGGACGAGGAGGGGGTGGAGGAGATGCGGCCGCGGGGGGAATGGGCAACGAGAAGTCGAATATCGCGAGCTGATCCCTGTGCGCGATCAGCACCCGTTTCTCGGTCATCGAAGCGCATATCATAATCCCGTACCCCGCCGACGCCATCGACGCATCCTCGTCGGCGTTCGTCGCGGGCAGGGGAGGCGGGTCGTCCGCCAGGGGATATATTCCCTGCGACGACGACGCCGTCTTCGCCTTGCTGCCGTGTGAGACGCCGCCGCTCACGGGACCGTTCTGAGTCGAGGACGAATTGATCCGTTGCGACGGGCCGCGTTTGCGCCGATGAAAGCATGCTCGACCGACGTCGCCCCATCCGCCCTCAGTCGTCGTCGTCGTCGTCGTCGTCGTCCCTCGCCTGTCGACGGAGGGGACGACCTCGCTGACCTCTACGCCGTCCTCTCCGCTCTCCATGCGCAGGGACGGCCTTCGGTCGGCGGCGTCCACCGCCCCCGGGCCCGACGACGAGGAAGGCGGCGGCGGCATCGAACGTCGAGGGTCGGGGCCGCCGTAGCCGAACACCTCCCGACAGCGCGCCACGGTCCCACGACGCCATCGAAATTTCCCGTACGCCTCGACCATAGGATCCGAGCGCGCGGGGTAGAAGGAGTGCACGTTCCCGATACTGTCCGCCGCGTACACGCATCCCGAGGCTGGATGGGACGTCAGCTGGACGATCTCGAACGCCGCCGCCGCCGTCGTCGTCGTCGTCGTCGTTCCCGGCCAGCCGTCGAGTTGCGGTGGCGATACGCGGCACTTCTGGAATGGCACGCGCGTACGCGCGTGCATCGCGAGCAGGTGACAAGAATCAGCGGTCGGGGGGGGGGATCCTCCTCCTCGGGGAGGAGGATTGACCGCGACGAAGATAACCTCCAGGCCCCTGTGGCAGAACGACGTGAACATGGCCGGGAGCGCCTCCTCCTCCGCCTCCTCCTCCTCCCCCACCCCCGCGGCCGAGGCCGTCGGTCGATCGTCATCCGTCGTCGCGGCGGCGGCGGCGACGGCGGCGGGGCGAGACAACGACGACGCCGGGGGAGGCGCCGCGGCGGCGGCGGCGGCGGCGGCGGCGGCGGCGGCGGGGGGGGGGAGGGGGGGAGGCGGCGCGACGGCGAAGGCGGCGACGATCGACCGCGATCGCTCGCGCACGAGCCTCGAGCGCCTGTCCCCTCCCCCGATCGCGATCGCGGCGGCGACGCCGCCGCCGCCGCCGCGGGACGTCGACGCCGGTCCCGTCGTCCCATCTCCCACCCCCCCCCCTCCTCCCGGGGAGACGACGACCTGGCCCGCCGCCGCATGGGTCGTTGGAGCGACCATCCCGTCGACGCCGGTCCCGTTGTGTCCGATGTCGCGGGGGGGGGGGGACGGGTCCGATCCGGTCGAGCCCCCCATCGCCCTACCCCCCCTCCGTATCGTTCGTTGTACTGTTATCCCGTTCCGAGCGTATCCCCATCCAATCTGCTCTCCTCGGCACCTTTTCGAGTTAAGTAGTAGAATCTACCTATTACCTAGTCGAGGTCGTCGTACTAGAACGATACCATACACTCCTATTACCGTAGAATACGTTTTCAACAAAAAATCCGTTTTTTGACACCGCGTGGGGAGAACTATCGTACTCTAGGTACTTACCTACTTAGTACGATACCCTACGGTACCATACTAAAGTACACTGATAACTTAACAACTACTAACGCCTTCGTGTAGGTAGTTGCGCCTGTCCATTTTGTGCTCAATCGAAGGCGCAACGAGTTTTTCCGCGAAGGAAAATACGACGCGACCAAGGCATAGTATTCTTGGCCAAGCGCCCCTCGGGCCCATCATGACAGCTCCCTATCGCAATGTAAGAAGAAGCTGCCTCTTTGTTCCCCCGGGATTTCAGACCATCCCTTGACCGATATTCTTATTTTTGTCATTTC
>JALLAZ010001566.1:0-14343 GCA_036939755.1 Stephanodiscus triporus | reverse complement strand
CCGAAGTCGTCGTCGTCGTCGTCGTCTTCGTCTTCGTCTTCGTCGCCGTCGCCGCCGCCGACCGAAACCCTCCCCTTCGAACGCGCGGCGTCGTTCGTCAGGATCACGCATATAACGACCTCGTCGCCGACGGATATCTCGCGCTCGGCCACGGACGCGTACGCCCTCGCGATAACGTTCACGGCATCCTCCCAAGGGCAGTCCACGGTCGTGCGCACCGGCGAGACTAGACCCCCCGCGACGCCCGCGCGCTGCCTCGACGCAGGCACGTCCGCCGTGGTGGTCGTCGTCGCGCGTGCGGATACGCGTCCGCCTCCCCCCCCGACGTCGTCCACTTCGTCGAAATCGTCCCCTGTCGCCGCCGCCGCCTCCGCCGCCTCCTCCTCCTCCTGCGTCGTAGTCTTCGTGCCGTCACGACGGCGAGGGGAGTTCGGTGGCGATCGTCCCCCGCGAAATGGACGGGAGGGGGGGGAGAACGAGCGGTCCAGTATCGGCTGCAGGAGCTCCCGTCCCGTGCCGGCGCACGCGACGGCCACCCTCTCGTACGACCCGATGGCGTCGTAGACGTACGCCGCCCCCTCCCCCCCCCCTCCCCCGCGACCTCGACCTCGACCAAGACCACGACGCGCGCGGTCCAGTCCCGCCACGACGCAGAACGAGTAGTACGGGAACGATCGACGGCCGTACAGCACCTGCTGGAGTAGGTTCGCCACGGACCTGACCCCGCCCCCCCCCCCGCCGGGATGGCGATTATAATAATATGACGACGACGACGACGACGTTGACGACGACGAGAGGAGCGCGTCGAGCTCGAGGCGCACGCGACGCCTGAGCGACTCGCAGTCCGCCGAGCACCCCGCACTCCCCACGAGGACCGGGGGGGGGACGAAGTCACGACGACGCGCGATGGCGCGTTCGTTGTCGTCGTCGTCGTCGTATCCGTCGACGATACATCCCGACGACGAGACGGCCGACCATATCCGCCCGCCGAGGTGATCCCGACTTCGGATGCCGTACCCGCCGTCCGTGAGTCGCGTGTCCGACGCGATCAAAGCGTAGTCGCGCCCGGCGACGGCGGTCACGAGGCCGCCGTCGAGGAGGTAGGGATCGAACGACGACGACGACGACGACGACGACGACGACCACGCAGTCGCCAGCAGGGTTAGGGGCGGCAGCAGCCACGCGGAGCGCATCCTCTCCGTCGTCCAACCGACGCGGGGTCGCGGAAATCTGTCGCTGCTGACACCACTCTATTTACTATTTAAAGGGAGGAGGAGGAGGACGCGGACCATTGATATTATTTGGGCTATTATTTTTTATTTTTTGCTCTCTTTTTGTCATGACGTGTAGTCGTCGTTGTTCCTCCTTTGCCTACAGATTCCTACCGTAAGTATGTAGGTACTGCATGCTTTTCTTCCCAAACAACATCACAACACCGACAACAACAGCGACAACGTAAGATGATAGTCTTGCTCCCGCGCAGGCCGCAATGACAAAGGAACCAACCGGTCGTGCGCATGACTCATCAAGATAAGGGGTTCTTTTCTTTCTTTCATCATCACACATCATCACAAAAGCTCGAGGGCCGCCCTTTACCTGCGAGAGGTGAAAGCCAATCGCTCGGAAGATATGTCCGAAACGAGATACTTCAACCCCAAAATAACACAGCTCGAAGTTGCCGATTTCGAAGATCATCGCTATGCTACCGACTACGAAGGCGATGACTGGGAGGGCTTCGGAAATGCCATTGGCAGGAATACGCACCTGGAAGAAATAACGATTGGTCTTATGCAACAGGAACGATTGCTTAGTGTCCTTCCTGGTTTGGCCTTGAATCGATCCATAAAAAAATTGAACATTATGGGCTCGCACCTCTCTGATGGAGAAGTATGGGAAAATTTGATTCCATTTTTCAATAACAATCAAGCATTTGAATGTCTGGAGGTTATCGAGGAGGTAGAAACTCGTTGGCCTGCTCATCATTTGTTTCAGTCGGCGTGGGCACCGGCTTTACAGAGGTTTCATACTTTGAAAGAATTCAACGTAGTTGACGATGGGTCAGGGTCTGGCTTTGAAAGTGTCATAGAAGCACTGAATGGTCACACTGGTCTGACGAAACTTTCTTGTTCATGGGTTGATATCAGGTTGGAGGGCTGGGCCGCACTGGGGACATTACTTCAGAGTCCAAGATTCAATCTCACGACACTTCATCTTATTGGCACCGAAATTGATGTTGGTGAAGGGGAGCACATCATCCTCGCAAATGGTCTTGCCGGCAATGCCACCCTCAAAGATCTTGATATCAGTAACAATCATTGGCTGGAAACCACTGGTTGGCAGGCAATCTTCGATGCTTTGCAGAGCTCAAGATGCAGTTTAGAAAAGCTGAGTCTGGGTGGCAATGTGATAGACGATGATGCTGTACTCTCTCTGCTAAGTGTGCTGCAGCGCCACACCGCCACCCTCAAGATTTTGGATCTGAGTAACAATTCGGATCGGATTAACAATTCCATGACCGATGAGGGACTCAAAACTCTCGTAAATGCATTATCCAATATTTTGTGCAATTCATCAAGCATTATGAGCACGTACCAATCCAATCACACCCTTGAGACAGTACGTATTGATTCTGTGGGAAAGGATGCAGTTGACTCTGTATGGTACATGGCAGTTGAGTCTGTATGGTCCCTATTGCACCTCAATAGAGAGGAGAGTAAGAACGACGTGGCGCGCATCAAGATCATCAAGGCGCATTTTAGTGGTATCGACGTCAATCTGAAACCCTTCGCTGATATGGGAACAAACGTATTGCCTCATGCCATTGCTTGGATGGCTAGGGTTAGCAACTCTCGAGCGAGGGCAACCCTACGGTTCCCCGATGGAATGTCAGTGATGTATCAATTCTTAAGCACTACACCGACGCTTCTCGAGAGATTTTTTTCGCACTATTCCAGCTCCTCTCGAGAAAGCAGACTCTCCGAAGACCTCTCTTCCGTGGTTAGTATCAGGCAGCCAACAGGAGGTAAGGCGACGACGTCCGACCACCTGTCGCACCTGCGCGAATGAACATCGGGGACCGTTCAGTTGTTAAAGACAGGATAATGCAACCTTGCTTTGATAGCTGCGTGGTATTGGGAAAAGACTTCGGGTCTGCACCAAAACCGCGCGTATAACAAATAGGATAATTGGTATAATTCTTTGTATTATCATTACCAACTTTGCTCGGGAAAAAATGACTTGACCTTTTGCAACGTATTGGCCGCGACAAAATCTGTGCCAATTGTCTGGGCAATGCCATTACTGGTGGAAGAAATCGAAGAAGATGGCAATAGATGGTCGAAAAATCTGTGTTTCATTCTAGCACAGTATGCTATTATTAGAAGAGGGCACCCGATGGCCCAGCGAACGAGAGAGAGAGGAGTGAAGTGCTGGTACGGTCATTCAACGACATGGGGCATCCAACATGAGTTCGAGAAGGCCCCGTGGCAATGATACTACACTGGATGACGACGGGTGATGGTCTGCGCGAATCCATTTGCGCAAGCAACACGACAGATGGGGCATTCTTCCACCTTGGGCTCAATCGATAACAAGGCAAGAGCGGACGGAAATGAAAACCGAACAATGAGCCTGGATACAAGTCAGTCCTTAGAAAATTATTACCATGAGGCATGTCTGTGAAAATGTTTGGCTCGCCTGTCGATGCGGTCGCATCAGAAGGCACCCTCAACAGATCCTTGCATGTCTTAGAATTCCATTCATGTCATGGGCAATTGATGGCCCGACATAATCTACTTTTTTTTCTTCCGCCTCTTATTATCTGGCGCAACATCCACATCAGTATTAGATGCCATCCCAGCACTGTCTGAGGTAGAAGCCTCATTGACATTATCCCCACTTTGAATATCGTGCAAAATCGTTTTTAGTCTTTTTGATCTGACCTTGGCAAACTTGTAACCATCTTCATACCTCAAGAAGTAAGATTCTAGGCGCATTTGCTTTGATCCGCTCTCCAAAACTTTCAGGACTGGATTAACTACTCGATCCGTCTCGGCTCTTTCCCACCCCAATGTTTCTGCGCAGAAAGTTTGTAAGCCGTGTAAGTCTGGAATAGCCCATGAAAATTTTGCTTCAGATTTGTCCACCACAGGGTTTATATACGCATTGACAATTCCACGTGAGGGAAAGTCTGCTGGTGCAACCCAACGAGTCCGAGCCGACTTATGCTTTTTGTGAAATAAGGCAACTTTTTGCGACGAGAAATCCTCACTGTCATCCAACGAAGGGTCGCCGAAGCCGTCAAGCCACTCGCGAAATCGTTGGAGGCCATCTCTGATGCCATCTTCAGAATCATGAATTGTGAACGCCTGTAATACCTCCATCCCGTTAACAATCCCAACACCCTTCACGCCGTCGGTATAATCGCCCCCGAGTAGCATGGCAAGCGCTACCAGCTGGTGCCTTTTGAGTGCAAGGTCGCGCTCAATGTCACTTGCAAAGTACGCTTCAACAAACTTCTGCTCGTCGAAGAAGTTCTTGTACACTTTCTTTCCGCCAAAGACAAAGATGTCGCTATCCTCGGTAACAATGCCATCTACTAGTCCAAGCTCTTCCAATGCAGCGCACTGAGCCTCGGCCTCTGTTGGAGACTCAACCCAGGGTATTCCACACAGCCGAAGAAGGGTGAGGATATCTTCTTTCATTTCATCCGTTATTGTGCTCATATCTCTCTCCATGGTCTTTTCTTCTTCAAGGATGGCAGTGTGGGCCGCAGTCAAGCCCTCAAGCGAAGTGTCAAGAAAGTACACATTTCTTTTGATCTGGTGTTGCGCCGCAGACGAATCGAGGTTTCGGTCAATTGAACCACTTCCTGTGTCGATATGGTTGCAACCGCAATCGGCGTCAATCCCGTCGTGGCCAGTAGTCAAGTCGATACTATCTTTCACAGTGTTGACTTGGTGGCTGGTTCGGGTAGGCGAATGAGGCTGCGTCTGATGGACAGCAAGCTCAGAAATGGCACGCTGAAATGCCCGACCAGCCCAGCTCGTTAAGTTCGATGCAGTGGTTTGCGCACGTTTCAAGGCAGCAGCTTGAGGATCATCGAGGAGTGCATCATACTCGTCATTTTCGTTTCCGCTTTCACAGGAGCTGCCAATTTCAAGTGGTTCTTCTCCATTTATGCTGGATGTGGGACTAGACTTAGATGACGGTGCTTGAGGCTCAATTTCTCTCTCGTTGCTGTCCTCGTCTTTGGATTGGTTGGCGTTAACCTCATTTCTATCGCAAACGCGATCGTCTTCTGAATTGCAATCCTCCCACTCAACGTCGACATCGTCATCATCGACTCCTCCGATGTTGTCATACCTGGATGGTAAAACCGCATCAACAGCGATTGGAACAATTGAACCCGTTGTCGTTACTACCCCATCATCACGAGTGAAGCGAGCAGGTTTGGTAGCATTACCAAGCATAAGAAACGTGTCTTCATCGCTATCACTTTCAGTATCTTCATGCGATCCGCTATTTTTCTCCACAGCTTCATTGAAATCGTTAATACCCACTTGAATTGTGTCTTTTTTGTCGTCAGCTTCACCTCCCCAGTCTGCCCATTCTTGATCTGCAGTAGATAATTCTAATAATAACTTTGATGATTGAAAAGCACTCAAGGTGCTTTGTGGATTTGATGAGAGCGGTACATCACGGTGATCAGTAGTTTCGCAGTTTTGGCCCACCCTTTCAATCTCATTCGAAGATGGACGTCTATTTATGGACGATTGTGACGCGCTAGTATCCTCACTGTCACTTGTTAATAATTCGACGACATCATCCTTCGTGCTCTCACTTTGGAAAGTCACAGCGGCCTTGGCAGACGGAAGAAGAAATCCTCCATCACATCCATACCCATCATCACCCGAAACATCGCCATGAGAATCAGAATTAGAATCATCATCTCCAAACAAAACCTTCATCGACGGTTCAATGTTATTGTTTGAAGTCTTGTCGAACAATTCGTTGTCGATGTCATCGTCATCGTCGGAAGATGCATTATCTTTGTGCCTCCTTAAGCGTTGCAATTCAGGACGAGAACATCGTCGTGGGTTAGTAGCAGTGACATTGTCATCACGGCCCATTCTCTCGACCGCAAACTCCTTCCGCGTCTCTACTAATTTGCCAATCTCACCCACCCGCTTGTTCAACATGCTGATCTTCAAGAAATTGCGCAATTGCGTCGACGAATAGTCTTGCGGATTGGCGGCCGCACGTATACACTCTGACCGGCTCTGTATGCGATGTGCCCTGTACTGCGAGTCGATCCACTGATGTCGCGTCTCGCTGGATAACGAGGCTATGATCTCATTGTCGGCATTGGCATGGACAAAATCGCATCGTTTGACGGATTGATTTCCATAATATGGATCGTCCCCGTCGGAAACAGCTTCATTGGAATGCCCATCGTTGCTCTCCCCGGGACGCACAAGTGAAGAAGACGGCCTCTTTCGCTGCCGCTGATTGATAGAATCATCAATGGATGATTGGATTGCGCGCGACATTTCCCAGTCATTGCCAGATCCATCATCGTCGTGGACATCATCCCCGCGCTGATATTGTAGGAAACCACGATGGTCAACGTCAGATTGTCTACGATCTCCGCCGCTGCTGCCGTCGATCGAAATAACGTCATCACTATTTTTGTCGTGATGACTCTGAGGCGCTAACTGTTGTTGCGATTGAGAAGTTAAAACGTCATCATCTTCGAGCGTAAATCCTGCCGACAATGCCCCAGAATTATTCGGCGTCTTGGACGTGACCATCTTCTCCATGCCATTCATGCTAGGGTCACCCTCCTCACTTTTGTCCTCCTCCTTCTTACTATGTGTCCTCTTCTTCTGCATCGTCGCTTCCTTTTCTCTCCACTCTTTCAGTCGCTTTACCAGAATCTTCTTCGCGGCGCGCTTTAACGCCCCTCCTCCTCCCACGCCCGCTGGTCCATCCTCGCCACCGCCGGCGTCGTCGTCGTCGTCGTCTCGCCATAATTTTTCCCGTTGATCTCTCCTGCGCTGTATCTCCCTCCGTTTTACCTCCGGCATCACCCCTGCCGTAGAGGGGTCGTATCCGAAACGAATAATAATCCATCAGTGGAAAGTAATTCGAACGTACGATAATGGAATATTTAGCACGAGGAGCGGTCTATTCTCGAAGCAGACAAACGCACAATGATATACCTACATACCATCGAAGACAACTACGGGTTTGATTTGATGGTACAGCAACCTCATCAACCTAAGCAAGAAGATGCGCACGTGAGGACGATTCGGCAGCATCCGTCCCGTCTCCGGGTCGCGACACGCCTTAGAGATCTGGGTGAGCCATATGGACGCGTCGATGGCGAGCGTCTGGTGGGAGAGCGTCTCGATGGAGAGGCGATGGCCCACCGGAAGGAGGAGACGCCAGAGGTTCTTAACTCCCATGGCATTTATTATTTGATGTATGGTCGTCACCCGCTGACGCTCGTCTTCACTCTCTACTCTCTCTCTTTTCGTTTCAGTGAGGGATGGCCGTACCGTCCCAACTCCCAACCTACATTACCTAGATACCACCATGCCTCTCCCAACTCCCAACCCCAAGAAGAGTGAGCAACAAAGAGTACGATACACAGTCCCGCCAAATCTTGAGTGTGACGACCCGCCGATAAACGTACCGTCTCTCCCCCCAGCGGATCATGTTCCCTTCCTGTTTTACAAACGATTTCAACAGAGTGTCGTCCTCCACTAGCTCGAAAACAAGTCGTACTATTCCAATGTGAGATTGAATACACCGATGAATGTGCTGGTGGAGCACTCGAGAGTATTTTTGGGGCGGGTGATATTTGTTGTGACAAGGTCAAGTGCAATGTGGGAGAATAAGTCGAAAATAGTTGAGTCATCAAGACAAACATCATTCAATTCCCACCATCGAAAAATTACTCGGCGACCTCAATCGGAAACTCCTCCACGGAGTAGTCGACGTAGATTACGGGCCCCGGCCATGTAACTGCCCGGCACGATACAAGGTCAATGGGAAATGTGCTTTTAGCACTGGTGGCGAAACCACCTGCCGTACGGCAGGCATCGTCTACAAAATTTCGTGTAAAGCAAACAGTAATTGCAAATGCTTCTACATTGGGAAATCACAGCGTTACGTCAAAACGCGCGTCCAAGAACATATTGGTGAGGTAACGAAGCTTTATAGTAAATATATATTGTCTTCTAACCGCTCCAACCGATCAACACGCTCCCTCTCCACCACACAGACCACCGACAACCAGAGCACAGCTTTGATCTCCCTCGGGAGTCAATGGCCGTCACTCCCTGCACAACCTCCTGCCCCAATTAATTCCCCTCCATTATGTGTTATCATCGGCGACGCTGCACCAACCACAGCCCCTCGGACTCTGACGATGCGACTTCGATCGCGCGCCAATTCCGATTTGACGGAATCAATCGACGGCGCCAGCGCCAACGATGACTCCACCCTCCAAGTATCGCTCCCTGATCCTCCCCCCGATGAATCCCCCCCTCCAACACAAGCATCCCCAATAATAATCGACCCCAGGCAAGATAACTGCTCCGCACTTGCTCGGCATCTTCTTTCCCACGTGAAGGATCTACAATTCAACACGAAAGCTGAAGTTGCAGATTGGTGTCGCTCTCATCTCGAGGTCGACATCATCTGGAAGTCGAATACCATATCCCTTCTGAAATCCGCAAATACAAAAGACTGCAAACTTTGTGCCGTAGAACGGATGGTCATCGGCCGGAAATTTGGCAACAAAGGGATTATCAATTTGAAGAGTGAACTACGCGGGATATGTACCTGCAAAACAAGGTTCCTACGGTTCGCAAGATCCAGCTAGGAAGGGGGGCTCTGATGGAGGGTGAGGAAAAGCCCGAAAATAGAGCTGGTGGGTGATTGAGTACGGGGGGTTGTATTTTTTTTGACAAGAGTTGCACTTGCATGTGTGCTGTGCACCTTCCCTTGGGTCGTTGACAGAGTTAGGTGCACCGGACAACTTTCTCAAGGTTTCCTCTCTAGAGGGAAGTCTTTCTTGCCGAAATAAATTTGCCATCACATTTTAGTTGTGTGTAGGCTATGGTAAGAACTCAAAAACTCACTCAGTTAAGTCCCGACCAGAAGTAAACGATAAGTAAAATGATAGCCGAAGCAAACGCCGGTAGAGGAGGAGGACGGATCGTATTACTGGACGTCCCCCCCGGCTCCGCCATCACCCTCGACGGGGTGACGCGGTTGACCCCATCGTCGTCGTCGTCGTCGTCTATGTCGTCGTTCGATCTCGGCCTGTGCATCATCGACGGCATACCGACCCCCCCCCGCGGCGGTCCCTCCTCGACGTGCGATTTCCACCTCCTCGTCGTTAGGCCCGGGACCGTCGACGGCGGCGGCGACGGCGGTGGCGACGGCGGCGATCGTCGCGCCCTCCCTGTGGGTTTCGTCCTCCTCTCGTCGTCGTCGTCGTCGTCGTCGTCGTCCTACCCCGCCGACGCTCGCGGGTGGACGTTCGCGAGGAGGTACGATCGACGCACGGAGGAGATGTCGAACGAGTCGGTGGACGACCTCACGCTGACGAACGTCCTGTCGGCATCGGGGGCGGGGAAGGAACTTAGCCGATTCGTCGTGCCCTACGAGATATTCGTGGGCGGGGAGCGGCCCCGTCGCGACGAAGACGTAAACGACGACGACGGCGGAGGCGAAGTCGTGCCACGTCCCCCCCCACCGTGGCGCGCTCGAACCTCCATGATCGATCCCGACTTCCTGCGCGTCCGTCACGGATTGTCGCACGGGTGCAAGCTCCTGCCATCCTCGGAGGGGGAAAAATACGACGACGGTCGTCGTCGACGTCGTCTGCCGAAGACTGCCACAGTCGTCGACGGGACGTCCGCGTCGTATCCTCCGATCCCGTGCATCGACAGAACGATCGACGCGCGGACGCTGGCGCGGCATTCCGGCACGAGGGCGTACCTTTCCGGATTGTCCCCAAACGAACGAACGCGGTTGCTGTTCGGGACGGGGGAGAAGACCGACGTCGTCGCGGACGACGACGACGACGACGACGACGACGCTCCCGCGTACCACCCCGGGGAATGCGTGTTGGAAGATATTCTTCGCGGTTACGACGTAAGGAGGGACGACGACGACGACGGCGTCGTCGTCGTGGGCGGGACGGACGACGACGACGGGGCGGGGGGCGAGAATCATTTCCTCGCGGACGTGGAGCTGTCGTTCCTCCTCTTCCTTCACCTCGAGTGTCACGCGTCGTTGGAATATTGGAGGGATGCCGTATCGATGTGCTCGTTGGCCACTACGACGACGATGGCGGGGTCGGGCAACGGCGCGCGCGGGATCGTACATCGACGCTCGCGGTTCTTCCGGAAGCTCCTGTGCGTGCTGCGCTATCAGCTGTCGTGCATCGAGACGGATTTCTTCCGCGAGGTCGAATATTCCTCCGGCGAGGGTAACTTCCTGATCGCGGCGCTGAGGAGGATGTGCGACGCGTGCGAACGACGCGTCAACGTCGACGTATCGGCCGCGAGCAAGCGTAAGCGGGACGTCGACGACGACGACGACGACGACGACGACGGCGTTATCGATGGTCTGACGTCCGCCTCTCGTGGGTTGAGGCGGCTCGTTCGCGATCGGTTCGGGTTGGACTTGTCCCAAACGAAGGACGATAGAGGAGTTGACGACGACGACGACGACGATGATATGGAGACGGATGCATTATGGTCGACCACCGGCGACGATTACGGAGACGACGAGCCCGATGGAGCTGGCCATGACAATCGGAAATTAGCGGACGATGGCGACGACGACGACGAGGACGACGACAGCGAAGACGAAGAGGATGGTCCGGTGATAATACCCTACGATCAAATAGAAGCCTCCATCGCGCGCTCTGCCTTGCAATCGTCCCAAACTTTGAAACCACGCGGCGATTGGGAGCAACGACAGAGCCACCGCGACGAGTATCCTCTCCTGTATGCCGCCATGTCCCCGGGAGAAGACGAGGTCATGGCATGCGCGCGGATATTGGACGAGGCGAAGGACGTGTCTTTGGTCCGCGAGGCCGCGGCATATTTGGAGGAGGTGGAGGTCCATCGGGGGGTATCATTATTTTAGATTAAAATTCCAAAGTTTCCCTTCAAAAAACGTCTCCAGAAAAAACGCTCGTCTCCGGGCGCACTCGTTCTTCAAGCGCATTTTCGGCGGACGATGATGCGTTGCGGGGAACTTTGAGTTGGGGCACCGACTACGTCACTTAGATTAATCTAAGTGACATTTATCCTACGATACTTACAAATCGCTGCAAAACATCATCGGCAGCCGAAAATGCGCTTGAAGAACAGGCAACAGTAAAACGGACTTCAGGTCGACGAGGAGGCTGAGGACACACTTCAATTTGTGCAATCCGAATGGCATCGCCACGAGTGAGGGTGCGGAAAGATAGGGATACAAGGACAGCGATTCAGGAAGACCGCACGCTACGATGATTGCGATGGTGAGATTGGGCGAATGCGGGGCTAGATTTAATACATGTAGAACAAGTGATGAACGCAAATTAAAGCGCAGTGAGATAGAGGTGAGATTTTGACAAGCAGATTTTGACTGATAAATCGAAAGTCATGGCAGTGATTGAATTTGACAAGTCTTGTCTTAGGGTGAATTTTCGAAACGATTCGCGCAAAGAACGGAAAGAGCTCATTAAAAAACGGTCGAACTATAAAACAGTCACCCCCACGCCCGCTGCTCCCACTCTCCCATATACTCACCATCTCCTTGCCCCAACCATTGTTGCGATTCCCCTAACAACAGTCTAAGATCTAAGATGTATGGCATCAATGATGGAGAAGAGTGCATTGACAATACTTTTTTATCATGGAAAACCAAGATGAATTCACAAACGCCGACGGTGCGGAAATCTTCGACAGCAATCAAGTGCTTCGTTGACGCTATGATGTGGGGCGGAGATGACGACAGTGAAGACCTCTCTTATGACAATGAAGACCTCTCTGACGACGATGAAGACCTCTCTATCAGTCGCATTTATCAGCAAGATGTCTACCACAATGAAATCATAAGAGCACTGGCTATCAATGTTGATTTAAGGGTGCTTGTTCTTGATTATGCTAGAATTGGGAGGAATGCATGCTTGGGGCTGGCAGCTTTTCTTCAGAACCCAACGTCCAACCTTGAGGTTCTCTCTCTCTATGGATGTTGAATTGACCATGAAGGGGCTAGTATTCTGTCATTGGGTATGGACGGGAACGAGACACTGACAAAACTCAACATTGGTTGCAACAATACCATCACCAACATTGGATGGCAGGCAATCTTTGCTGTCTTAACGACTCGAGTTGCATATTAGAAAAACTTGATCTGTCCAACAATGAGATCAATGAAGATATGGCACTCTCTCTCACCAGTGCTCTGTCAACCAACGCAACCCTCAGGTCATTGAATCTTAATCATTGCTACTCCACCACCAGCTTTGAAGTCTGTCATGCTCTCTTTCGTGTGCTATCAAGTCCATCCTGCTCATTGCACAGTTTGAGCCTTAATGCGAACTACTTCAATGATGACCTGATAGAATCTCTCACAAATGATTTGGCCAATAATGGCATGCTACGGGAGTTGATATTTAGCTCCAACGGCCTACATGATGATGTTACCTACACTGGATGGGAGGCGTTTTCAACGGTTCTCTGCAATCCCAATTCAGCGTTGGAGATGCTTGATCTGCATGGCAATGGCAATGAGATGAAAGACTGTGTCATGATTTAATTTGCAGACGTGTTGACTACCAACAGAAAGTTGAGAGAATTAATAGTTGTTGGTTACTTAACTCATTTTACCTCCAACGGATGTGCGGCCTTCACCGGATGTGCGGCCTTCCACCCAAATGTTGTGCAATGACTCAAGCATCATGGACACATATCAGGGTTATTTTTTTAGTTGAGAGGGGGGGAAATGCACAGGGAGCCTCATTTACGCCAAACTTTTTAAAGCCTTCCTGTGCGCAGGGATGGTTTTCCCCCCATACCAGTACCAGTCCAACCACACCCTTGAGAGACTCAGTTTTGATTCCGAAGATGCGTTGCCTGAAGATCTCGTGTATCTATTGCGACTCAATAGAGAGTGCGGTGAGAGCCAAGTAGCGTGCATCAAGATCATTAAAACCCACTTCAGTGGAAGTGACAACAATCTGATGCCCTTGACTTATAGCAGTAATGCTTTCTTACAAAGTTTGGGTCACTAACAACTACTAACAAATCAAGTTGGTTTTGGATGAAATCTCGAATTATGAGCTTTATCACTAGCTAACGCTAACAAAAGGAAAAATATGCATGGAGGAATCCTCCAGCCTATGCCTCAAAAGCCCATAAAATGTGAGCTTGAGATCTTTTGCTTCAGTAGAAGCATGTAGGTCTTGGTATGAATAACCTCTCCGCGAGATGTCAAGGCGGAGAGGGAAGAATTGGATGGCTCCCTCGAATTCCTCCTTATCTTGCATTGTAGACTTGTAGGACGGTCCACAGGAAAGTTCTGAGAGGAGAGAATGGGAAGAAGGTGTCAAAAGAAGCTGTCAAAATCATGAAGGGAAGAAAAGGTCTTGGGATGTGTGGTTCTCACAGGTCACACAGGTCATTCGCAGTCTTCCAGCTAAAACTATGTAGGTAGGTAGGTATGCGGACCAAATGCTTGGACTGCAGGTAAGAAAAGCGGAAGGTTACCCGCTATAGTCCCCCTCAAAAAAGCTTCCGTGGCCTACCAGCCCATAAGCTTCTTTTGCAATCTAGCAAACTTGACCCCACTAAGACCTTGTGTAAAAAGGTCGCCGAGTTGGTCGTTGGAACTAATATGGACCAATTGTATGTGGCTGGGACCAATGTGCTCTCGAAACCAGCGGTACTTTATTGCATAGTGTTTTGATCATGGCGTCATTCGGCGAGGTTCCAACTTGCCGAGTTCCAGGGCACCAGCGTTATCTTCATGAACGCGGATGTGCATATTTGTCTTTTCATTTATGACCATGTCCATCTCAAAAATAGAGCATATTTCTTTTGTCAAATCAATTAAAGGAAACAGATCCCTGCAAGATGTACTCAAGGCAACATATTCTGCTTCCATTGTGGAAAAAGCTATCTCCGTAAGTCCGTTTGGAGGCGGCTTTTCCACAGGACAGGGCAATCGGCAAGATTGATAACGTCCCCAGTCCTACTCTGCACACAGTTAGGGTCTTGTACATTTTCCCTATTCCACAATCCTGCAAAATCAGCATCAGGATAG
>JALLAZ010001555.1:0-12374 GCA_036939755.1 Stephanodiscus triporus | reverse complement strand
GCACTGATCTGACAGGTAACTCTGTTGGACGTACAACAGATTGTATGCATCTTGGTTGCTGTTGATTCTCACATAACTGTTCGGCAGATTCGAATCACTGCCATCCTCCCTCTCGGAAGGTTCAAAACTCGACGTCGGACCGCTGTTCAATATCGTGACATCTTCGTCGTTGATTTTGTACCAGAGCCATGTGTGTGTTTGCCTCGACTCTGCTGGTATAATAACAAGGCATGTTCATGTGTATAGGAAAAGAACGATAAGTAGGTTTTAAATAAATATTAGGAATATTATTATTTGTGAACAACGAAAGCATTACTTTGTGTCGAGCTGAGTACTCATATTCATTTTATGGATTAATGTATGGTTCGGGCGACGAGAAAGGCGCGATGGCAATCGTTGATGCTTCGCTGTCAGTTTGTTTTTATGTCAGGTTTCTTGTTAGGGAAAGTGACATCCCCATACATTGTCACGTTCTTCTCATTGATTATCTCATTCTTTTGGCTAAGACATAGAACCACGAACTTGTTGTCCAGAGGCAAGAAGATACAACGCACCAGCAATGAATTTCAATTCCTCCAAGAATATTCGAGTGTTGGAGACAAACATCAACTATAGACGCAGCGCCGAAGAATGCATCCCCAAGCGTTTCGATGTATCCAATGTTGGAATACCACGGAGTGCTCGCCTCCGAAGCACCCCGTCCCCGTCCCCGACCCATCCACAAGGTAAAGATTGCGCTTAGCAAATACATGTGTACGCTTGCGCACTCCAGCATGGCCACAACCCCCCCCATCTTGTCCCAGCCGATGGGTGCGTTCTCGTCCGATGACAAGAACAATAATTTGCATATTGCAGAGACTACACTCAATAGTGCTGCAATGCCAACGATGGCTGCGGATATCAATGTTTGTCGACAGCAAAGAAAGATGGCGACTTCCTGCGCCCTATGGTTCCTACTCTTAGTTTTCACATTCCTTCCCCACACATATTTGCCAACATCGTCATGGATTCGATCACTATCGATCAATTCACACTTTAAATCGTCAGCACTATTTCGTAAATAAACCACCGGCCCAAAAATTCGAAGAAGTTGAAAAATGGAGTGAAGGCCTTTTTGCTTAGTAACCGCAGCAACGGTCGAAATTATCGGTGTATCATTCGAATGATAGGAGGCATATTCCCACAAAGACCCGATGAGTTGCATAAGTCCAACGACTAGAACAAGTTCAGCCGTTCTTGGGGCGAAAAATAATGAGCTAAATAAAGTGGATTGCGCGCCTTTATCTTCCACCCGAACTTCTTTGATTGCATGGTTTGACTTGGGTTTCGAGGTGAGGTATGCGAGCCTACGCAATCTAGTCCTTCTCTCATTCGTTTCAAGCAGTGATATCTCCGGGGGCGAGGATGAGATGAACTCTAAGCCCGTGTCTCTGTTGGCAATCATATGAGAGGTACAGCCATCATAGACTTTCGGAGTGGTTTGAGTAAGTGATTGTTTTAGTTTGCATTCTGGCCTTTCGTGTAATCGTGCATTCATGAGGTTGCCCCACTGCGGTTGGCGCATTCGTAACAGAGAGTCAGCCTGTAATTGCTGCGCTCTTCTCCCCCAAGGAAGTGGTCAGTTGCGATTTGTGATGTGGCTTTTTAAATTCTGAAAAAATCAAGAGGTTCATTTTTCTACTCTAAGAGAAGGATGAAGACTGCCTTTGTCAAGCTAAGGCTATTCTCCCATCCGTGGAGGGGTGAGGGCAAGAGGGAGCACTCGTATTACGTGGGACACGACGCGGGAGGATTGTCGGAGCCGATGGACACGATCGCCGTAGACCCGTCCGACAACTTCCTCGTGCTACGGGAGTCGATCGAGGAACGGTGCGACGGAAATGTCATGCTGCGGCGGACACTCTTCTCGGAGTTCCTGTATCACATGCAACGATGTCGCAATCCCCACGGCTACGAGCGCGAGTCGTTGAAGACGTATCGGCTCGGAATTATGAAGGCGACGGATGGGAAGGATATCGAAGTCATCAAGAGAGGGGACGAAATCAAACCGATCGCCGACGTGATCGACGATATCCACGGGACCGACATCGTGCTGATACCGACGACGCAAATCCATCCCTTTACCGACCGTCTAACGGATCAGCCCTAAAAGCATCCTGAACATCATTTTCATTCTTCCCATTTCCGTGGCATGCTTTGCGATTCGTGAAACTCTCACCAGGAATTGTCAACCGCTTACAATAATTTTTTTGGATGGTGTCACCTCTCTTTTTCTAGCCGTTATTGTTCATCTGTATTACGATGGCGGCTATCATAATCCGACGCCCTCGCCCTAATCGTGCGCACGTAAGCCCCGACCCAAATGAAAAATGGCCTCGAATGCAACGCCGCGAAGATAACGAACTCTCCCACCGCCACCCCGACGAAGTCGGCGAGGACGTCGCCCCAGCTCGCGTCGCCCCCCGTCCAGACGATGTCGTAAGCGTCGAATATCTCCTTCGTCACCCCGAGGGCCATGGCCAAGACTCCAGATATCGCGGACAATGACAGATAATGCCTCCTCGGCCTGTCGGGAAACCGGAGGCAATAGTTCTCGCCCAATCCGTCGTCGTGCGACGATGGCGCTGCCGCCGCCATTTCGACATCGTTGTTCTCCTCCCCCGATCCGCGAATCCTTTGATGGTAACATTCCACAGAGAGGAATAATAATGTAAAGGTGGAGCATGTGATCGCCGCGGATGCGAGGACGTGATACAGCTTATCTGCTCCGGCTATTGTCATAATTATTATTTGTCCATGGGTTTTGTGTTGGTTCCACCACAGCAAAATCGGTTTGAGGCCACCCAGTTGCGCGAGGACACTCACATACACAAAAGTACCTACCATACCCACCACCAACCGCCTTCCGAGATGGTGGAGTTCCGACCGTCGTCCGCCATCATCGCTCCGCTCCTCCTCGCCATCGCGGCCGGCGCATTCTCCTCTTCCCCCTCCGGCGGTGGAGGCATCGGGGGAGGAATCGGGGGAGGAGGAGGATTCGGCGCGCCGATATCCCTCGATCGATTCCGCGCGACGACTCCCGCCGACCTCGGCGCCGTGCGACGATTCGACCCCACCCTCCTCGACGCGAGCGACGGCAAGAACAGCAGCGGGAGGGCTCGGCGGCGCGACGACTGCCAGGACGACGACGTCTGGGTGGCCGTTTACAGGTCGGCGAACAACCTCCCGAGCGTCTACGTTCGCGACTCGTTCTTCGAGGCCATGAGGGTTTCCACCACCACCACCTCCTCCTCCGCCGGGTTCGGCGATTCGGAAACGTTGGTCTCGCTCTCGTCTTCGTCGTCTTTGTCGTCGTCGTCTTCGTCCGACGGCGCGATGCTGATATCGAACGGGAACGACGACGGAGAGATACCGGTGGCGGTGGCGCGCCTCGGGAGGAGGGATGCCGATAGCGATACTAATAACGATTACGACGACGACGACGACGACGACGACGAATATTATTCGTCGTATTACATCATCGATTCCATGAGGTGCTCGCTGAGGAAGGAGGACACCGATCCCGACTGCGACGGAGGGAGCGAGCACGCGGAGGCGATCGGGATTTGCATCGACGAGCTAGTTTTGGAGTACCTCCGTGGGGAGACGACGATGATCGTCGCCGCCGGATGATGAGTTTTGATGGTGGCATACGCTTCCGCGGCACGCTGGTATCGGGACGGCTCCTCGACTCTCGCGGATTCCACGAGGTTGGCGAACTATCGGCGGACATGCACTTGCACGAGAGCGATTACAACGGCGCGCTCGACAGGTATTCCGAACGGTCGACGTCGAGGGACGTCACGAAGTATCCGGGAGCAAGGGACAGGGCGCTGAGGATCGTCAGTTACATCGGGAGGATGGATCGGGAGGAGGATAAGCGTAGGAGTAGCAGCGGGAGGGCGAGGGTGGAGAAGAAACGGAACGGCGATGCCGCCGCCGGCGATGACGACGGCGAGGGAGACAGCGATTTTGACCCATGGGCTTCTGTCAAGAGATATTTATGAGATCGATTGAAAGGTGCCATGGATGATTTGCTACCCATACAATACTATACACATTAAGGCAGAATATGATCGATGAAAAACAATACTAAAATTTGGTATTTGGAAACGGCATTTTAATTAAATATCGATCATTGCATTTCCTTACAATAACACCTCAGATTATTGAAGAAGTTGACTGCGGCCATCGAGGCGACTTTCTGGACGAGGAACTTGGGAATTGGCGTGGACGAGGACTCGGCGACGTTCGTTAGTTCAGTCTTGTTTGAGCTTGGCATGGGTCTTAGAATGCTCATCGAATAATACGGATTCGCTGGCTCCATCGACGAATCATCGCCCACCGATTGCGAAACTATCAAGTACCCGCCATCCTCGAGTCGTCGCGAGTGTGTCAGGGTGAGCCCCTGGATGGTGCTGCCGACTATCGGGACCTTCATTACATGCCTAACAATCTTCGCTATTCCGGCGGTAACCCCGGCGAAGATGACTACATTCTCCTTGTGAATCAAATTCCTGTTGATCGAACGAACCCTGTCGCAATCTAGCAACAGATCCCTCAGCTGCGATGGAGTCATATCGACGACGCCCTGCGTCCGTAGCATCGGGCTGTTCGATCTACAACTTGACCTGGTCCATTTGAGCACTTCCGTCTCGAGCACGTGTTCCCATGCCTCCTCCGATCCGCAATCGTTCTCGTGACTACGACGACGATCGAGGAACTTTCTCGTTTGATCGTCCGGTTTCCAGCAGTCGCCGTCTCTCGTCGTCGAGCCGTCGTCCGCCACGGCGATTCGGAGCGACCTCTCGACCAACGCATCAAGAACGCGACCAACGGACTTCGCATCCTCGACGCGATCGCTCGCGGCGAAGAACTTGCCGTTGATGACGACGACGTTTCGTCCTACTTCCGACGCGATGTCGGATGCGTCCAGGTAATAAATCGCTCTGCGTATGGTCGAATCCTCCTCATCCTCCTCCTCCCCCGCTCGGACGATGACATCGACGTGACTCGGGATCGGCGAATCGCCGTCAATCTCCCCATCGTCGACGGGATCGTCGTCATCTTCCGTTGGTTGCGACGAACTGCCGTAGCTCGCAGTCGAGAGGCCCGGGATCGAGCCCGCAGCGTCGAAGTAAACGCTCTCAACGTCGTCGTCGTCCCGAGGAAATTCTGAGGGATCGAAATATCGTGCCATCCCATCGTCGTCGTCGTCGTCGTTGTCATCCTCTTCGTTCGGAGAAGGAGAAGGAGAAGACGACGAAGAAGAAGAAGAAGACGTCCTAATCGTCGCGAGCGACGAACGATCCATCGGGAAAGCATCGGTCCCGAGAAAAGGAGGAGGAGATGAGAAAGATCCCGCCGGAGAGAAGAAGTCGTGGTCGGCGTCGGCCCGGATCAACCTCGACGAATGACATCGCACGTGATATCGATCCTCCCTCCCTCCGCCGTCACCCCGTAGGACCAACATGGGCGATATGGCGGACAGGACGATGTCCGCGACGCGCAACGCGACCCTCAGCAGCGCGAACGGCGCGCACTCCTCCCGATCATCGTCGTCGTCGAGCGGTCGTCTCGTTCGTGCGACGACGTCGACGCCGAAGTCGTCGTCGCCGCGTCCGCCCCCGGTCAGCAACGACGACAGCGGCAGACGCGCGCCCCCGGTCGCGTCCGAAACGACGCGAAGCGCGGCGAGCGTCGCAGTCGAGGCCGCGATATGGACGAGGCCGAGCAGGCCCTCGTCCTCGACGCGGGCCGAGGCGAAATTCACGGCATTCGACACTGGCGGATGGGGGGGGGTAAAAAAGGTGGCGTGTGGCGTGTGGCGAGGGACGATGAGGATGGCGCCGGGAGGGGGGAAAGCCGCGGAAAACGTCATGGCTAGCAAACTCCATCATCCCATCTTGTACTCACGCCAATGATTGCGCCAATCATCGGGATTGAGATCCTTGCCGTTCGTTTCGACCGTCATCGTCGTGGTTCCCTACGCGGATTGGGCGGCATCGCGAGCAGGAGGGTCCTTAACAAACAATGACTTACCTCAATCAACCTGCTGCGGCCATTCGGAGAGGTCTCATTTTTTTTCCCTGTGTTTTTTTCTTCCGAAGCTGAAGGAGACGTGGCGTTGGAGAATTTGTTGGCGTGGGGGGGCGCCCCCTAAACCCAAGATCCTAATTCCATAATTGGTCCTCTATCTCTAACCTATGGTAATAATCCCATCGTCACAGTAGCATGTAGCGATAGGTACTTAACTATCTACGTACTACGGTATCGTAACATAGAGTAGGTAGGCGATTTGAGATTTGAGATAGTTGCGATTGATTACGAAGACACAAGGGAGGGAGTGCGCATTACTTGACAAAGTTAGTTGCAAAGAAGAGCGAGATGACACTCTTCTGAAAAAATGGGGCAGGTGGAGCATATATTTTTTATTAGCTTATTAGTGATTTCGTCTGTTAAAAATAAACGTTCCTAACCTGTTGCAATAGCATGGTTCCTTGTCCAAAGATGCGATGAAACTCTTCGGGAATTTCCCCTCTCGCTCATAAACAAAATGAGAATGCTCACAATCCCCCGATGCCGAGCCCCACCATGCCATTCGGGCACGTCCCGAAGTTCTCTCCCTTCTTCGCGAACGCGCGCGCCAGCGAATTGTACGATTCGGGGTAACCCTCGTCGAGCCTGAAGCCGTCGTGAAATTGGTGGTATTGCTCGGCCACGTAAAACGGGAATTTCTCAGTGTCCATGATGAAGGAGACCTTGGGAACGTCCGCGTCGTCGCCCTTCCCCACGGCGAAGTCGAGTTTGTCCCCCGTCGCGACCGACGCCTTCACCAGCATGGCGGCGAGGGGCGACGACCTCCCTCCCGGTATGCCCACGAGATTGCGATACTCGCTGCCCCTGTCCCCGAGCTGATCGGGCCGGTATCCGTCCTTGTCGAAGAGTTTGCAATACTCCGCGGCGAAGTCCTCGAACCTCGACGATGGGATGCGAAGCGACACGACCTCGGCGTGCCCGAGCTTGCCGTAATCCGCGACGTTCTGCGCGTTGTGATAGCAGACCCTGCCGTCCGGGGAGGAACCCGCCTTCCCCCCGGCGTAGCCGGCGCGGGACGTCAGTTCGGAATCGGACCGGCCGAGGATCTTGCGTTCGGCCTCGACGAACTCGTGCTGTACGTGCCAGAAGCAACCGCATCCGAAGTACACGTCGACGAGCTCGTCGACGCTTTCGTCGTTTGCGGAAACGGCGGCGGCGGCGGCGAGATCCGGCCGGGCGGAAACGACGGCGGCCGCGGTCGAGGCGGACGCGAATATCGTCCCCGCCTGTCGCTCAAGGAAGGACCGCCTCGAAGAGGGAGAACGACGAACGTCGTCGTCCTCCTCCCTCGCGGCGCCGTCCGACCCCGCGGCGGCAGCGGCACGCGTGGCCCGGCCGCCGCTTTCGATCGACGGATGACGATGATGGGGCCGCGACGACGGGACAATCACGGTCCAGGCCTGGGACGGCAAGAATGGCGAGAGGACCGGCAACAGGAAGGAGGTGGCGAGGCGTCTGCTCATTTTGCGTCAGTTTTTGGTTGTATCCTAGAGTGTAGAGTGTAGGTATCGTAGTAGGTACAGAGTTTAAAGGTGTGTTAAAATGGCGGGAACGGGGAACCATCAACAACACCTGTGTGGACAACAGGAACAACGGCACCGAAAGGTCAAACGGAACAACCATGGATCAATTTATTAAGGAGGTGGGGGGCCTCATGGCACCAACAGAAGAAGAAGAGAAAGCAGTCCACCCATATGGTGCGCCAAATGAGTGCAAATTGACTACTGTTGATGCATAGTTTGCCTTTGGTCTCATGGCCTTGTTATGTTCTAGACTTTGTTCTCACAACTCTCCGCGGGTCACGTTGCTACAATTTGACGACGTCGCTTCTTCGCGGACTTACGACATCCTTGTTCGTCTCGCAATCTCTCGCTTCCCACACAATCGACGATAATTATACGTCCTTCAATAATCATAAAATGAAAATGCAACGTCGCTATACTTACCAATAAATAGAGCATCTGGTGAAAGCCAAAGTCCTTCAGGATGCGCGGATATTCCACGACTCCATACTCGTTCGCGAACAGCCTCGCAAATGCTCCAAGGTCCTCTGTCAGATACTGTACTTACAAAACAGCCCAGGGTCGACGCAAAATTCGCCGTCGTCCAGACTAAGCAAAGCCGAGGCGACCGACCTATTCTTCGCGAGCACGAAGCTCTTCGTTTGCACCGAGGACGCATCGCTGCGTCGGCTCGTGTACCTCTTCATCAAGGAGATACAGCCTCTGTGCGACCCGTCCGACGTCATCATCGTCACATCCTGCTTGACGAGGGACATGACGTCGTCGGTGGGATTGTACCGCGCCAATGCGATTCGAGTGTTGGTCAATATAATCGACTCGGCCATGTTGGGCAGCATCGAGCGCTACATAAAGCAGGCGATCGTGGATAATGACACTCAGGTGCGAAACGCTGCCCTGGTCGCTGCATCTCACTTATTCTTGCAATCCAATGACAATGCAACGATAGTTAGACGATGGGTCGGCGAAGTTCAGGAGGTGTTGGAGATCAAACGCAGTACCCGAAGGGATAGCAGGAGCGCGAACAATACGAATGAGATGGTCCAAGCAAATGCCATGCGATTATTATGTCAGATGAAGGGCCATGATCGTCTCGGGATGGCGAAACTATTACAAAAATACAGTGGGCTAGCGGGGAGCCGCATTCAAAGCCCTTTGGCCGTCGTGATCCTGATACGTCTCTGTGGTAAATTGTTGCTCGATGAAATGAGGACCATTGGCCACAACGGCGGCAACGACGCCGAAGATGTGAGGGGGGCGTCATCGCTCAGCAGCCTATGCTTCGATTTCCTCGAATCGAGTCTGTCGCATTCCAATAAAATGTTATCCTACGAGGCCGCGAGGACGATATGTTCACTCCCCAACCTCGGAACGCTGAACCTGTCACGTGTCATGGAATGCCTACGGGATATGCTGTTTTCCGATAAAACCATCGTAAAATTTGCCGCGGTTCGCACTTTGTCCAATGTTTCTCAAGCGAGAGCAGTAGCGTTGTGTAACGAGGGCCTGGAACAGTGTGCCAGCGATGATGATACGCACATCGCGACATTAGCTGTCACGACGCTACTCAAAACGGGGGGCGAAGCCACAATCGATAAAATTCTGGGGAACCTATCGTCGTTGCTCGATCGGATAGAAGAGGAATTCAAAATTTCGCTGTTGCAGAGTTTGGAAGAGCTCTGCCTAAAGTATCCGCACAAACACGACGCCATCGTGTCCATCCTCTCCAACCTCCTCCGCGAGGAGGGGGGTTTTGACTTTAAGCATTCAATCGTGAACTGCATCGTTTCGCTCACCAGGCGAGTCCCAGAATCGACGGAGAGGAGCCTCCTGCATTTGTGCAAGTTCATTGAGGACTGCGAATACTCCATGTTGTCTACGAAAACGATGCATATAATTGCAGACATCGGCCCAACGACGACCGCTCCGTCGAGGTACATTCGATTCATTTGTAATCGCGTGATTCTTGAAAATGCAACAATAAGGGCTGCGGCTGTGGCAGCTCTCGCAAAGTTCGCAGCCTGCTGCCCCAGCCTAAGGCAATCCGTCTTGACCATATTGAGGCGATGTCTAAACGATGAGGACGATGAAACACGAGATCGGGCATCCGTGGCTGTATCAGTCCTGAAGGAGGCAATGGCGCTGAATCCATATGTAGCTCCAGACGCAGAGGAATACTATGGGCTCACGATGGAATCTCCTCCTTCGGAGGGAGACTTGGCTTCAATGATTTATCTGCAACCATTGCCAATGAGTTTCAAGAGCCTAGAGCAGTCCGTCAAAGCATATGCATCTACTCCAGGCGCGATAGAAAGTGCAGATCCTATCACATTTTCTTCCCTTCCATTCGTAGAAGAAATGCATTTTGATGGTGGTCTGACTACCGACATCACATTCGCCTCTAAACCAAACTCGGATGTTCGAGATCCCGCCGCCGCCATCTATGCCCTCCCCGAGCTTGCCGATTTTGGTCGAGTATTCCGGTCATCTATCGCCACATCTCTCACGGAAGAGGAAACGGAATACGTAGTGAGATGCGTCAAGCACATATTGGACCAGCATGTTATACTAGAATTCATCGTTAGAAATACAGTTGAAGAGATTCGGATACAGAATTTGACCGTCGAATTAGAAGGCGACTCAGATGCCTTCGAAGTCATCGGCAATGTGCCAGCAGGGAAGGCCGAGTGCGATGAAACAGTCAGCACGTTTACTGTCCTAAAAAGGCGTGCAGACTCATACGAACCAACCTGCTTCGCGTGTCAACTGAACTTCACGGCAATTGGAATTTTTCCTGACTCGGGCGAGCAACTGGGCGAAGAATACGCGGAGGAATACCCATTGGAGAGTCTCGCGATAACTCCATCCGATTTCATGGGGGCGATGATGGTGCCTGATTTCCGCCAGGCGTGGAATGGCGCCGATGTTGGCAACGAAGCACTGGGCGCATTCACGGTGCAGGCCAAAACATTGGATGCTGTGATCGAGCTACTGGGGATGACACCGTGTGATGGAACTGGCTGGCCGCCGGCTGATTCCTCCAACTCAAAATCCCACACCCTGCACTTGAGTGGGATGTTCCTTGGCGGACACGTAGTATTGGCAAGGGCCCAGCTCACGATAAGAAAAGATGGCAACTTGTTGAAAATTGCCATCCGCAGCGACAAAAAAAATATATCTGAAGCAGTCATGAGTTGCATACATAGCTAATAGTGTATTTGGTTACTTGAGAAGAGCCTGCGCGAATATTTTGACGTTTTTGACTAAGAAAAGGCCAGGCAAAAGTGCTAGTACTCCTCACTTGGCAATTGAAAGACTATTCGTAAATCTCCTACTAACACAGATTGATATTCTTATTTTCAAAGTGGACAACAATTCGACTTCCAGTTATGTTGTCTTTATCATTCACATCTCCCTCTTTACCATCAGCTCGAATTCCAGTATCTTATAGTGTAAATATCTCACATCTCTATCTTTCAAGTGAGATGAGTTGACCAGCTCATGTCAAATCACTGGGCAGCCCAACACGGGATGAATGAGATCACTACCCGCTGGATTTTTCATTGGCGAGCTGAAGGAGTAGTGCAGCTATATCTAGGTCATCAATGACAGACTTTTTCAGGTGCCTCTTGCAAAGTCCGTCCTCCCTGGCGATCTTGGTGCATCCCTCGTAGAAGCAAATGGGAACTAGATGATTGCCATGCCTTCTACAAACTCCTCCCCGAACGACAATGTTGGTGCACCCTTCATGGCTGCAGCGTCTCCACTCCGCGCCGTGCCTTCTACAAACTCCTCCCCGAACAACATAGCTGGTGCACCCCTCGTGGCTGCAGCGTTTCTTCATTGCCCCGTGCGCCACACAAACTCCTCCCCTAATGACTCCATTGGCGCAGCCCTCGTGGCTGCAGCGTTTCACCTTGGCGCCATGCATGACACAAACTCCTTGCCTTTGAGGATAGTTTGTGCACCCCTCGTGGCTGCAGCGTTTCACCTTCGCGCCGTGTCTCTGGCAAACTCCTCCCCGAACGACACTCTTGGTGCACCCCTCGTGGCTGCATCGTTTCACCGTCGCACCGTGCTTCTGGCAAACTCCTCCCTGAACGACACTCTTGGTGCACCCTTCGTGGCTGCATCGTTTGAGTTTCACGATCGCGCCATGCCTGATACAAACTCCGCCCTTGGTGGAATTGTTGGTGCACCCCTCGTGGCTGCATCGTTCCGCCTTCGCACCGTGACTTCTGCAAACTCCTCCCCTAATGGCTCCATTGGCGCATCCGTCGTGACTGCAACGTTTTGCCTTCTTCGCGCCGTGCCTGACACAAACTCCTCCACTAATGACTCCATTGGTGCACCCCTCGTGGCTGCATCGTTTCGCCTTCGCACCGTGACTTCTACAAACTCCTCCCCTAATGGCTCCATTGGCGCATCCGTCGTGACTGCAGCGTTTCTTCTTCGCGCCGTGCGACGCACATGCTCCTCCCTGAATTGCCCACTTGGCGCATCCCTCGTGCTTACACCATTTTTTCAAAGTACAGCTGTCTCCCTTCTCCTTCACTGTCTCCCCTTTCCTTTCATCGCGCAGCGTCAAGTCTTCGTCGTCGTCGTCATCGCGATCGCGATCGTTGTCCTCATCAGAGGCGTCCTTATTTTCGAACCGTTGCAGACTGTGCAGTTCCTTCTCAGAGAGCCCGAACGTCGACATAATCGATTGATGCT
>JALLAZ010001550.1:0-10642 GCA_036939755.1 Stephanodiscus triporus | reverse complement strand
ATCCAAGAAGACTAAACCTCCCCTGTCCATCGCCGAAGAAAATCTACTAGTTTTATCTAACTACTCAATAACTCACTTTTTAAGCCCAACCTATCGGAAATTCATAAAAACGAAAAGGCCCAAACGAAAATATCAAAGATCTCACGTGCGTGTGTGTCCCCATGCTACATGCGCTACCATACACTATATTTTGTTCACAAACACAAGTTGAAGTTGTGTCGACTCGCTACCCCCCCATCTACTACATACACCTAAGTACTACTAGGTAGATACCCTATCAAGATGATTTGGGGAAAAGCACATCACAGCTCAATTCATCAGCGACAAAACGAAAACAAACACACCAAAACGACCCGGCCGGCCGAGGACCGTATAGTAACCCTTAACCATTATAACCATGACCACCGCAAAGAAGGAGCCGAAGAAGTTCCTGAACGACCCGTCGAACGCAGTCGACGAGTACATCTCCGGCCTGCTCCTCCAATATCCCAACAAACTGCGCAAGCTCGCGAATCACCGCGTCGTCGTCCATCCCTCCTTCGCCGCGTCGACGTCGTCCAAGCCCGATCATCCCAACCTCCGTCGCGTGTCGATATTGTCCGGGGGCGGATCCGGTCACGAGCCCAGTCACGCGGGATACGTCGGGTCGAACATGCTCTCGGGCGCGATACTCGGCGACATATTCGCCTCTCCCCCCGTCTCGTCGATACTCGCGGCGATACGCGCGGTGACCGTCCCCACCTCCTCGGGGGGGAAGGGATGCTTGCTGGTCGTGAAGAATTACACGGGCGATCGTCTCAACTTCGGAATGGCGCGCGAGATCGCGAGGGAGAGGCACGGATTGGACGTGTCGATGTGCGTCGTCGCGGACGACCGCTCGATACCACGATCGAAGGGCATCACCGGCGCGAGGGGCGTGGCGGGCACGATCCTCGTCCACAAGGCGTCGGGGGGGGCGGCGGGGACGGGGATGGACCTGGACGGCGTGACGCGCATCGCGCGCGCCGTCGCGACGCGCGCGGGCAGCATGGGCGTGGCCCTCGACTCGGTGACTGTGCCCGGGGCGACGACGGTCAACGATCGCGTGCCGCACGGCGCGATGGAGGTGGGATTGGGCATACACGGCGAGGCGGGCGCGAGGCAGTGCGCCATGACGACGTGCGACGAGATCGCGGAAATCGTATGCGCGGCGATACGCGATTATGGGAGGGAGGAGACCGACGGCGGTTCCGGTGTCGTCGTCGTCCCGCATTACGGTCCCGGCGACGAACTCCTTCTCATGGTGAACAACCTCGGCGGATCGTCCAACTTCGAGATGTCGTTGCTCGCGCGATCGATCGTCTTGCACCTGGAAAGAAACCACGGCGCCGTCATCAAGGGCTGTCGCGTCACGAGGGTACTGGTCGGGAGTTACATGACCTCGTTCGACATGCGTGGCGCGTCGGCGACGATATTGCCATTGACGGGATGGGACGAGGCGTCGGAGGTGTTGTCGTACGTTGACGCGGAGACCGACGCCCCCGCTTGGACGAGAGTCGACGTCTGGACGGGAGACGCGGCGCGTCCGTCGGACGAGGAGATCGACGAGGTCGTCGACGACGAGGCGACGACGACGTCGGCATCGTCGTCCCCACCGTCCCCCGTCCTGATCGACGACTTCGCAGGCGTCGCTCGCGCCGTCCTACGTCGGTGCGCTGGGGCCCTGATCGACGCCGAGCCCACCCTCACGAGGTATGACACGATCGTCGGGGACGGCGATTGCGGCATCACGATGGAGCGAGGCGCGAGGGAGGTATTGCGGCGTCTGGAGGGCGGAGCGCTCAGGGTCGATCATCCGTCGTGGCTATTCTCCGACCTCGCGGACGCCGTCTCCGCCTCGATGGGCGGCACGAGCGGGATACTCCTGGAGCTGTTCTTTCGCAAGGCCGCCACGTCGCTCCTGTCGCCGTCGTTGGCGAGTGGGATCGAGTCCGGGGACTTGGCGAGCGCATTCCGAGAGGGCGTGTCCGCCGTGTCCTTCTACGGCGGGGCGCGGGAGGGCTCCCGTACCATGCTCGACGCGCTCTTTCCGGCGTCGGCGGCCATCATCGCGGGCGGAGGCTCGTCGTCGGGCGCGGACGTTTCGGGCGCCGCCGCTGCCGCGAGGAGGGGCGCCGACGCCACCGCGACGATGGAACTCGCGGAGGCCGGCAGGTCGAACTACCTCTCGAGCGAGGTCTTGATGGGAACTCCGGACCCGGGCGCCGTCGCCGTTGCCCTCGTTCTGGAGGCCATGGCGCAAGTTATTCATTGAATACGGATCCGATCGATTATTTGGACTGCGAGTGTGCATTTTTGAAGCAATCAACACCTGCACGAGTCCGGATTATGATACTCCTATTGATTATGGAAATGGGTCGGTGCGTGAACCGAATCGTTGCTTTTTTTCGAAACCCAACGTTGCACGGCCATGAGACGATTTGCGACAGGGAAGATCTTTTTAATTTCATTACATGCGCAAATAAAAAGATGAGTAAGAGTACTTATCTCTACATAATAATAAACATGCATTTCTCTTTGTTCTGCCTTGGGCTACTCCCTCTTGGAGAATCTACGGTTGTCATGATACAGTAGTCCTTTGGCTGCCAATTGATCGTCGGTATTGTCGATTTCATCCAAAATGGCTTGTGCGTAATGTGAGAATCAATCCCCCCTCGGTCATGTAAGAAGCCTTAATGTGTTAGTACGTCATCATTCTCATTTCCAACCGATTTGCAAAACAAGCCAGAGACGCCTCATCGCCTCTCAACGATCGAAAGGTGTCCCATTCATCATCATTGAGTAAACATGAATCTAGTGATCGTTTCAAGATAGCTTGGGAATCTGCAAAGCCTATGCCTGGACCAATGAATACTATTTCTTGTCGGCGATCTCCCACTGTGGAAGAAGTTGGAATAGAAGCAGCTTCATCGTGATCCATCGAGTCAAAATCGTCTAGAATTGAATCTTTCGCATCTTCTGGCCACTATGTATTTGATTTGTGAAAGTAACCTTAGCTTTCATGCAAGAAAGTGTCACATAAAAACGTAAAACCAGTACGACGTTACTCACCAATTCCTTTGGCAGTGTAGCCCACCATCTTCCAAGGCATTGCATTTCGAATGAGCAGCCAGCATGACTCCAATATAATGCTTTGATATTTGAGTCAGCGGTCCAACAAAATCCCTTACTTCGAAGTACTTGTTGAAAAGTTTTTTTCGTCCTGATGTCCATGTCATCATTATCACTGCTCTCACCTGTCGGCACACCACGCACCACGGGCAGCTTTTGAAGGATGGAGAGAAGTCTTGATGGGTGAAAAGGTCGGCGTGCGTGATAAACATACGTTCCAATACCTGCATGCGCTACAGCTTCTGACGAATGACCGTGCGAGTGGCTATGGGATGCGTCCGTGCAGTCTGGATCTGCGCAGTGCGTTGCGTCGTTTGATTGCCCATCAAAGGGATCATCATCGTGTGAATGATGGTGTGAATGAGAATGATCATGCGCGTGCATCGGATCGGTACACTCAGGATCAGAACATTTTTGTGCCTCAGCAGCCGCAACATAATCTTTGTGATCATCGACGATGCCTCCCATCGCCACGCCCTCTCCTTTTGAATATTGTAAGATTTCATTCAGTTGGTTGATCTTTCCGAAGGATGTTGCTATAATCTTCGCCCTGGGATTGAGGGCGGCGACAACTTGTTTAGTGCTCTCTAACTCCCCTATGTCAATTTTGTTCAGAACTAAGACATCAGCAACCTCCGTCTGCTCGACCAACAGATCGCAGACACCCCCTTCGAAGCCACCTTCATCCATCGCAGCCAAAGTACGGACTAGATTCGAAGACATGCCCTCCATCCAACCGTCATCCTCCTCCGCTTTTTTCCTGTCTTCTTCATTGCTATAGAATAATTCTGGTGATTCCAAAACATTTGCCAATCTTGATGACTGCAAGTAATCACGATACGTGCTGCAATCGATGACAGTGACAAGTGTATCAAGGCTAACTCGCTCCATCAATGGCATGTCGTACATCATCGCTTCCTGGAAGATATTCCGCACTGAACGAGGTTCGGCGACGCCCGACATTTCAATCACGATGTGATCGAATTTCTCATCGTCCTGTCGCATATCCGAGAGGGTCATGAGTTCGGAAACCGAAGTGAGGAGCTCCCCCGAGATTGAGCAGCACGCGCAACCATTCTGCAATTGAACAATGCCCGCGGGGAGGGCCATCGATACATTGGTATCGTCAGTATACGCCTGCAATTCATCCCCTTCCGTGTCAGTTCCTCTCGCTGCAGTTCGTCCACGCACAAGTTTGGAATCAATATTTACGCTTGCCACATCATTCACTATTACCGCGATTTTCAATCCCTCGTTATTGGTAAGCATGTTCTGCAGAAGCGTCGTCTTGCCACTGAAAAATAATTATATGAACATAAGAATCTCTCTCGAACGGAGAAAGGAATGTCTTATTGCGTGAATATTTGATCCCTCACCTGCCCAAGAAGCCGCTCAGGACAGTGATGGGTACTGGACTGCTTTCGTAGGTTGTCGATGAGAACAAATGGCCTCGAGGTCTGAATTGAGTATTAGTGTCATACCTCAGGCTCGATATCGCTGGGGAAAATCCGTCCGTAATCGTCAGCAGCTGCCGTGCTCTACTATTGATGAAGGGATTATGGGCAGCACAAGTGAAACCCCTCGCCAGCTGCACGAGGTTGAGCAACATGATAGGGAGTAATGGAGCTAGTAACATACTTAGTGAATATCAAAGCGGTCGCAGCTTGGAGAAGATCTAGACAGATCAAAGTTATTTGCCAAGAGGCGCTGGGGGTCAACACCCACCACCACAGAATAAACCATGATGCGAGGAAATAAAGAGCGAGTACGATAAGTATTACGATACTTACTCTAAGAAATAAGAGCGAGCGTAGCGAGGCGAGCTAGATACGAGGACCGTGTTCCCGCCAAACGAGAAGAAATCCGCGAGTCACACCATATCGACGAGGCAGGGACTCTTCTTCTCCACAAATCAACTTTTGACTCGTTCGGTGAAAGAGAACCCGAATATTTACCGATGTCAACATGAAATAACGTTCTGATCGCTCCAAAATACCTTAACAAGGAAACAGCGAAACAAACAACTCACTTGTCAAATCTACAAAGAAAATCATGGGCATCATCGACTTCAGCACCTCTTGTCCGTGGGAGCTATACCTCTTCGCATTCTATCACCTCTTCGCGGGTGTCGCAATGTATCTACCGGATGCGTGCAGTTGTTTTAAATTGACATCGTGCACTGGCGCAGAGCTATTTTTTGCAAGACTTCTCGGTCTATCGCTTCTCTACGTTGGGGTTATTGTGAGACATTGCTGTTTACTGTTTACTGTTGTGTTTCATGCATGGCAACGAACTCTTACTTAATCATCGACCAACTCGGTCTCTTCGATTGTATTGGGTATTGGACGTCGTTTTTCGCAACATTGATAGTTCGCAGCTCTTACCTATCACAACAAGCAATCCGTCGCTAAAATCACGAGGCTTTCCAACTTTGCCCTAAATGGTGCCATTGCACTTCTCGTGAGCGTAGTCTTTATCGGAAATGCATCTTTCACTGGTGGAATCGAACCATCGTGGATGCACATACTTGATATGCTCGTATTTATTGCATTAGTGGGAATTCTTAGTGCGCGAGTCGCCAAGGTATGTGCATACTTCAGTTCGTCGTCGCCCAAAGCATGTGAGCTGAATGATTTAACGATCTTATTTACGTGGTGGCATCCAAAAAACCTATTCTTTATCACGATTCAGCCGGACGCAGAGTGGGCCCAGATCAATGCTATAAATGAAGGCATGGTTATCAACTGCAAGACTCTGCTTCTTCTTTTCCTTGTAACAACAACTATCAAATTCGTAGCATGGACCGATTTCATTGATCCTGCAGTTCTACTTCCAGATGGTTCCAAGATGACACATTTGGCGGTGTGGATGTGGAAGTTTGCAATAGTTCTTCTCATCGAAGTGCTCCTTGCTCTAGGCTATGCGGTACTCTTTGAAGATGATGCTGGCCATGAAGTTATGGTTCTCACCATAATGATCATGACCGTTGTTGGCACATTGTCAATCCTATCTGTACAGAAATACATGAGCGATTGGATGGCAACTCTCTTTGGGTTCAATACTATCTGGATTAAATTGATCATTGTGATACTTGTTTGCATGGCAGCTATTCTTGGTGGGCGCCGTGGAGGTGGGAGGCACTTTCGCCCATTTTCGGGGTACCAAGAAGTTGCTTCGAATGCCTGATTTATTGTATAATAGGTGTAGGAAATATCTGTTTACTCGATGAATCCTCTAAAAGGAAATGCTCATTGTACCATGGAGTGCTAATGACCTGGCAAAAATCAACACTGTGGTCACAGTTTTCCAACTCAAAAACCAATTCATGCTTTGATTTAGTCACCACTTACAATACTCCAGATATTACTAGTTGTTGACTTCCTGTAAGTCTTGTGTTTACCGTTTGTTTTGCCTAGCACTTTAAATCATAGACGCATGACAGTATGCGCTTATAAGAACGTTTGACATAGTCACATTGTCCTCTCCTCCGAATCTTGTGCTCGTGGGAGTCCTCTCTGCCTAATTTTTAACGAACCTTGGTCACCTTGACCTCCAAAAAGATGTACTCCCCCGGCACGTCCCTCCGCACCTTCATGACCCTCCTCATCTGCTGTCTCGGTCCGAATCCCGCCGGTATCGGTCCCGGCTTGCCGTCGTCCACCCCGTCCACGTACGCGAGACTCGGAGGCACGAGTATCCTCCGGGACCCCCCCGCCCTCATACCGCGTATCCCCTCGTCGAGCCCACGTATCGCCCCCCCCGGATCTCCCACCTCGAATATGAACGGGACCGAGTCCGACACGGCCGAGGAGTCGACGAAGTACCCGTTCGACCTACGCAGCACCCACTGGACGTTCACCCTCGACCCCTCCGTCACAACGCCGCCCCCCCCGACGCTGATGTCGGCGTATATGACCCCCGAGGGCAGCTTCTTGTAAGCCTCCCGCGGTAGCGACTCCATCTCCATCGAGTCGCCGAGGGCGGCGGTGCCCTGGCGGTATTCCTCCCCGAGAGCCTTCCTAGGCACGGCGGCGGTGGGGGGCTTGCTCCCCTCCACGAGGGCGTCGGCCGGTCGTGGAGACGCGACGACGGCGCCGCCGCCGACGACGCCGACTAGGATGTCCCGGACGAATATTCCCTCGAGGGCCTCGCGGCGATCGATCGCGGTAGTCGTCGTAGTCGTCGCGGCGATGATGCGATCGTCGGCTCGACGCGCCATGTCCATCGCGAGCGAGATCGGGCGGGAGGGTGGCAACCTCTTCGTCGAGGGCGACAACAACGCTCCAACCGACGGAGAGGTGATGACGATGGGCAGCAGCAGGAGGAGGAGGGAGGGGAACGACGCCGATGATACGGTCGGTGACGCTCGCTCGTTGGACGACAACAACATGATGTGAAGTAGAAATGATATGAGTGAGATCATGAAATAAATGTGACATGGGTGCGTGTGGGGACGGAAGAGTGGCGCCGCGCGCGCGGTGGCGCGCGGAGGTTAGTTCCCGCGCCTGAGACTAGTGGTTCCTAAGTATCGTATGTAAAATCCTGCGGCTGCGAACCCTAAATGTAGGAGTAAAAAATAGAGAGAGTTCGGAAAAGAACTTGCTCCAGTTCACGATGACTCACTGACTAACTAAGAACACCCCATCCTCTCCTCGCTAAGAAGAAGAGTGTATGGTACAGTTGGAGTGCCACTCTGCCTTCTTCTCCGGCGGACAAGCTGTTCTTGTCCAGAGCTCAGCTTGCGCATCGTCGACTTCTGCTGACGCAGTGAATTTGGAACTTTTTTTGTTGAGTCAGCATTTTTGTCCAGTCAGATTTTCGTCGAGATGAAAATGATAGAAGAGTCTTCTTTCTTTCTAGGTCATAATTCCTGAAGCGCAACAAGCTTTTCATTGAAATCTCTCATCATCCGACTCTACTCATTCTGGTAAGTTTTAACTTTACTCGTAACCTTTGTATGTTATCACCAACTCGCATTCTCTTACGCCTCGCCACCATTCATTGAATTTGTGAAAGTGACAGAATGGCATCTCATGTACATGCGTTTCGAGCGGGTTTGGCCGCCATGGCCGGCTTGGGGGCCAAGTCCACCTACGACTCCCACAGACAAATCGCTCAAATTGGCGCGGCCCACGGAGGCGCGGAGGATACGAATGGTCTCCCCGGAACCCTCGGACGTCGCTTGACCAGAAGGAACACAAACGGGTCTATGTCTTCCACCTCGTCCTTCGATTCGTTCCAGGAGGAGCTGAAGAGGATTGCATCGAAGTGAAGGAGATGCTGTGGTGACGAAACATGTACAGTTTGTAGGTTACTCGTAAATATTTCTTTAGAGAAAGACTTCTGTCAACTGCTTCCTGGACTATATTAAGATTTAGATTTCTGTGTGAGCTTGATTAAACGCATGTCGACACAAGTCACCTAATAACCGCAACATGCAAACATAAAAGTGAACGTTACCCATATAATATCTCACATGAAAGACTTTTCATGGAAGCCTGCATCGGATTTAGGGGCTACTTATTATTTATTCCGCACACATAACTTCATCGAGCCATCTATCTCGTTCGCGTTTCGCATGATGATCGCATACTACCCTTTTCGATTGGATCGCGAACGGGACGTTACCGAATCCATTCACCCCGATGTCATTCCCCCCTCCCGCGTCGTTCTTCCGCGACGACGACATCCGAGGAATACCGCCATCCGCGCCATCGCCGGCTCCGCCGAGGGTTCCGCAGTCGGGGGCGTCGTCCGAGTCGTTCCACCCGTCCAACTTCGTCTTCCACGTGAGCTCCTCCTCCCTAGCCACGGCCCTACGATAGAACACCCCCCCGCGCCCGATCACACAAACGTCGACCTGGCTGCCGCTACCGAGATCGTTCTCTATCCCCGCCCGGACGGCGTCCACCGCCAATCGCATCCCCTCGGCCACGGTGCAGGAGGAGGAGGAGGACGACGACGACGGCAACGACGACGACCGGGGGTATCTCGATTCCAACACCCCCATGGCCGCGAGTCCGCCAGATCCCAACGCCGAGTACGGCACAACGTCCAGGCTGCCGTGGGGGTGTATCGCGGCGAGCACGGCGCGGGAGGAAAATGCGTCGTACCCCCCAACGAGGAGATTCGCTCCAAGGCCGCCGCGGGACTTTCGCAATATCGTTCGGAGGTAGTGGAGAACGGCCGTCACGGACGCCGGGGGGGGAGGAGGCGGACCGCCCCCGCCGCCGTCATATCCGCCGAGGACGGAGTCGTCGCGATCGTCGCCGTAGCAGTAGTCGCCGCCGTCGTCGTCGTCGTCGTCGTCCATCGCATTGCCGACCCCTCCGTGCCCCTCGATGGTCATCCTACCCGACCTCCGAAACGTGTACCTCGCCCGACGCACCAGGGCCTCGACGTCCGCGCTCGTCCCGGCACCCGCGCACCACACGTTCCTCGATATTTGATGGAGCTTCTCGCATCGATTGTCGGCGACGGTACTGCCGTCGGTCGATCGGGTGTCGGCTGCGAGTATCAAGACCGTGGAATTCTCCGCGAGTAGGGCGACGATGGTGGTGCCAGTCCTGCGCGTCCTCGGCATCGTCCGCGATGATCGAGACGAATGTTGTTGTTGACGACTACTACGACGACGCAGGAGTTCCTCGACGACGTCGATCTCGTGAGGGTGGCTCGGACCCGGACCAATCGCGACGTGCGACATCGAGTCGCAGTCAAATGGAGGATGGGACGAAGTTCGCGGCAGCGATCGCGACTCCAGCGACGAGGAGGGGAGGGGCGCCAGGCCTTCCAACGGACTTTGCCACCGATCGACGGCGAACCGACGACCAACGTCGAAAAACGACATTTCGCCGTCGCCGCGGTAGAACGGCGTGTCATCGCGGTGGCGATAAGTAATGGGATCATCGCGATCGATGTCCGAGCGAAGCAGCCTCGACGCGCCGTGGCCGTGGCATCCACGAGCATCGTCGTAGTTCCCGCGTACGTCATCATCGCCGCGATTGCACCGCCGCCGATGTCGTCTTCTTCCTTCCGTGGCCAACGACGACGACTCTAATAACCCCAAGGAAAGATCGTCGGCTGGATGCGTCACGATCGAGGACGAGAATCGTCCGCCGCCGCCGCCGCCGGCGACGACGTCGCACGAAACGCGAACGAGTTGCGATGATGATGCGAATGCGAATGCGAGTGCCGCCACGACGCACGAGCGCCGCGACGAGGACTCGACGGAGAACACAAGGGCCGATGACGGGCGGCGGCGTCGGGGCATATTATTATCTTCGTTTTCCTCCGATCGCGGGCGGAGCCGGCGGCGGCGGGGGCGGGGCGGAGCGGGGGTTATGGACAGCGAATCTTCGGATACCTTTTTTAGTTGCTGGACAGGCGAGGCATAAAAGCCTCTCTCCTCTCCTTGCGGTCGTCCACATCTACGAATTTTACTGAGGTTGAGGGAAATCGAACACTAGTTACACTAAGTTACACAAAATATAGT
>JALLAZ010001548.1:0-11521 GCA_036939755.1 Stephanodiscus triporus | reverse complement strand
TCTATCCAAAAAGAAATTGTTTGCCAACTGTCCATTGTTTGGGATCTAAACCCTCTGTGATTCCTGGAACCCCCGGTTTTCCGCCCCTCCCATGGTACCTAGAAAATAATTACCCTATTCATCATTCGTTTTGTGCTCTACAATATAAGTGTGTGCTTCGACGACAGAGAACTGTGCCCGCAGAGCTTTTCCTGTGCTTGGGTTTGTTTGATTCTCACGTGGCCTGTCACTCTTGTTCAAAAAACGAGAATACTTCAAGATGAGCTTCAACTTCAAGCGCGGTGACTCACCGAACTCCACAAAATAATACTCTCTATTTTCTGCGATGCTTGGGGCCATTTCCGCACCACACCGTGGTTGGCCGATTTTTTGGGCCTATTGTGAGGAAGAGGTTGCGTACTTATGGTACGTAGGACGCTACGTAGGATTAGTATGAGTTTGAAAAAAAAATCTTACGCCTCACAAAGAGGGGTTAAACTTGTACTGCTTAACCCTGTAGCCAGGGATATTCCACAAAAACTAACAGAAAAATCAAACTTCAAACCAAACACACATCATTTTTTGCACGGGACTTGCCATGGGTCATACCATAGTAGAGAATAGTAGATTAGAGAGTACGAGAGGTAACAACATCATAGCAGTTGAACTTTCTTCCCGCCAGTGAAATAATCCGCCCGGCACAGGAAACAAGTGACGTCACATTGATCCGCCCGTGCATCATCGTTGGGTTTCCATTCTACTCTATGCACTTTTGTAATCGTAACATGTAAAGAAAATGTCAGTTTGACACCACCATCATTGGAAGTTGCAGGAGGCGAGGAACATTTCCTCCGTGCCTTCACACCCGCTCGCAGTTCTACTTGGTACTTATGTACACACTTAAAGAGTACTAAATCATACTCAGAAGCGCAGCGAATCGATTAAGTCACCACAGTGACAGTCAGCCAAACCGCTATTCTAAAATCCACACCCACTCATACTTTTGACACTACAATGAAATCCTTGAGCGAGCCCATCACCATCGTCACCAAGAAATATGACGGTGGTTCAAACAAGAAGAAGCCAAAATCGCACGTCTCCACTGACAATCACTTTGATGCATTTTTGCATTACTCAAATCGAGAGATTAGAATGAAGGCGTTGCTTGGTCACTGCGAAGACAACCTGTCGCAATCATCTTTGGGCTATCGCACCAATCTCCCAGTACATCGTCGAGAAACAAGGATCTCGTTCGAATTGCATCCATCGCTCCTTGTTATGGATCTGTTGTACGATGAGTCCCTCCGGACGAAGCGAAAATAATACTGCTACAATGGTGATGATCTGATGAGATATGAGCTCTATGAAAACGTTTGCGATGATATTCTTGGTCGGCCTGTACGCTCGAGAATGCCCCTTCGTCATCGGACAGGATATGATAATGATAGTTATACTAGCATGCAAAATCAGAGTAATGACTGTTTTCTTCTCATAAATTTTATGAGCATTTCTAGACGTGTGTAGACGTCTTATTCCAGGCAACATGAAACAAGGGGAAGAACTTGCTTCAGAGAGTTTGACAATATCGGGAACCAGTTCGAGCATCCTGATGATTCACCAGAACCTGTGTGCCTCTGGGTAAGAAGTGACTATCTACCCAAACTGCACTGAGTCAGTAAGAAATTTCTCATCATTGTTTTTGAGGGACTAGAAATTCATAATTGCAATATCTCATTTTTGTAAATCATTTTGATAGCTATTTAATGAATCGGGCTATTACTTGAGCCTGGTAAATATTTCGAAGAACCCTGTAGAGGAATTGTATGAAGGGTCTCCTGCAACAATCCATTTCCCATCCTGAGAAAGGGACACAGACGCCCCGAATGTTGATGAATTTCCGAGAGAAGAAATGACTATATCAGCTACATTCCAACCTGTCCGATTTTCCTCAAGGACCACAACCGACCCAATCAAAGTGCCATCGATGGACATGCTTTTGCTACAGCTGACGGCGTTGCCATTTTTTGAAATGGAGACATGAGACCCAGTCTCTTCGTTTTCTCTGTTGCCAATCGAATTTCCAACTTCTATCCAATTCACTTCTTGGAGTTCGTACACTGCACAAAGACCCACCTTTGACACATCCGGACTACTGAAGCCATTGGAACCAACGACAAGGCGCTTTCCATCGCCAGAGAGTGAAACGGAGTATCCGAATTGGGCTTCTTCATTAACCCCGACTAAGGTCTGGCCCTGAATTACCAAAGACGACGATGAGGAATTCCCACCAGATCCGCCTTCAATTTTATATACAGTCACACTTCCACTGCCAGGCAGATTGCCATTTGATGACGTAAACGCACCAACTGCCAATGTAGTTCCATCATTTGACAACGACACAGAAAATCCAGCGCGGTCGCCATCTGATTTCCCGACAACGATGTCATCCAATAAGATCCACTCAACGCCACTGTATTCGTACACACCTGCGCTTCCAGTCCCCCCATTTCCTTTGGGAGCGCCGACGGCTACGCGATCGCCATCACCGGACATTGACACGGAGAATCCAAGCCTTTCGGCATCCTCCATCCCTTGGATCGAACTCCCGAGTTGAAGCCATGAGTCGGAAGCGTGGTAATATTCAAAGACCATTACATCTCCATTTTTCTCCTTCCCCGAGCTGCTGCTGCTGCGGGCTCCGACTACCACGCGTGTTCCATTATTCGATATCGATACCGATGCTCCGAATTCGTCACCGGTTGCTCTACCGAACATGCCATCTCGTCCAAGAGAAGAATACGAATTGTCTATATTGCGTTGATAAACTCGAACGAGACCGGTCCTTTCGACGGCTGGCCCGTCCGCCTCTCTAAATCCAACGGCGATAAAATCCCCGTCCGGCGACATGGACACCGATGACCCAGCATGTTCGAAATCTTTCATGCCCATGATTGTTTGGACTGGTGAGTAGATAGCAGGTTGGATGAGAAGTGATAAATTGTTTTTGCTTGATGGGCTCGAGCTTGGGAATGACGAATTGTAATATGTTGAATTGCTTGCTGGCGACGGACTTGAACTTGGATATAACGAGCTTTGCAACGAGCTGTTGAGGAGCGAACTAAAGCTTGGCGCCGCAGATACACTTGGATGAAGTTCTTGAGAGGTGCTTTCTGTATCATTGTGATTGGAACCGCGGAATGTCGGGGATGGCGATTTGCTTGGTATGAATGACGGAGACTGTTGCTTGCTGTCGTCCACATAATATGAATTAATAAGAGGAGATGTACTGGTACCATTCTCTGTGCTGTTGTTGAAAATCATTGGTAAATTTGTAGTGGATGTGGAATTCGCCGGCGAGACTGATGTTTCAGATGCATCTGACTGATGTATTTGAGGACCCGCAATCATGTTATCAAAGTTTCCACGCAGGGACGGGAATGTGGAGGGAACCTGTGTCGGCCCTCCTTCTAATGGCGGCGTAATTCCTCCCGGTTCCACGACCGCTACAGAAGCAGTGGGGGGCGAACTGTTAATGTTGACGATCTCAACTTCGACAGCATTGGCAGTAGCTTTGGAGACGCCCCACCAAGCCAATAGCCCAAACCCAGCGAGCAGACACAGCCCCAATAGCAAGACCAGAGTAATCTTACGACAATTCCACACGCAAAATTTCCACAGCCGCTTATTCTTCCTGCGCAGATTCTTGGTGGCCTTGACATCCAGCTTGGAAGTTTGAAATCTGATGCTCTCCTTCCAGTTACTCTTTCCAGTCTTGCTGCTCTTCTTAGAGCTGCTTTTTTCATCCGCAAATTCATCGCGGAGAGCCCTGTCGCCCATCGAGTTAAGGGAATCGTCTATATTGCCCCCCTCGAGCAAATCCTGCAACGTCAAACGGTCACGGTGTCTCTTCGTCTCGCCGAACTCGATGTCTGCCAACTGTTCTGTGGCGAATTCCCGCTCGATTGTCGAGTTTCGCACAGTCATGCACATTTTGATGGAGGGCGGCGGAACTCCGGGCTCGGCGTCGATGTCGCTGTAGGAGATGCTGTCATCGTCCTTGCCCAGAAATCCGCCTGGCCTCTTCTTGTACGGATCGTTCCTGGCGGACGATGGCAAGTCTTCCAGTTCGTCGTGGATCGGGAGCCGGACCGATTCGAGCCGGTAGTCCACGTCATTCTGGCAGTCCGCGTCGTCGACCTCGTAACTTTCATTGGCATGCTCGCCATCGCTATCATTCTTCTCGGACGTGGACGAGGAAAAACGACGAGGATTGATCTCCTCCTGGACGATGTCGAGACTCGACAGATCCTGCTTTCGAATGGAAGCGTTCAGGCTCGTCGACGATGCGCGGGGGCGGAACGACTCCTGCTGTATGCGTATCTCCTTGATCTCGCTGCTGGTGATGCTGTCGGCATCCCCCGCCGCCGAGCCGCATATCGCCACCGATTCCGGCACAGAAAACAGCGCCTCGTGGGCCTGTCGGAGTTCGGTAAGCTCGGACCCGTCGTCGTCGTCCTCGGTGAGCGCCGACGCGACGGTGGACATGTTAGAGAAGCCCCGGGCGTCGTCGCGATTCATGGCATCCCCCCCTTCCTCTCCTCCCCCGTCGGCCGCGTCTACCGTGGTGATCACCGCAACGGCGGTCATATCGGCGGTCTCCGCCGTCGCCCTCCTCGTCGTCTTCGCGTGCGATCCGCCAGCCGCGTCGTCGCCCCCCTCGGCGGTTTCGTCCGTCGTCCCCTCGTGCGACGTCGCCGTCGCGTCCCCCGACGACGACATCCTCGCGTACAGCGTCCTCACCGCCGCCGCCGCCGCCGTCGTCGTCGCCGCCGTCCCCGAGGCGTTTCTCAGGAAGATATCCCCGAAGCTCACCTCGCTCGTGGAAAACGAGCTCCTAGTCGTGAGAACCGACGACCTCCGTTGGGTCATGTTCGTCCTCTGCGAAACGACCTCGGTAGTCACAGCGGGCGCCTTCCGCCACGGCTTGCGCGGGTCGTACTCCTCCTCCATCATCATCCTGAGAACGTCGCGGCGGTCGGCGTTGTTCCCGTTCGCGCTCGCCACCCTCGCGGCGAGGGATGACGACTGGTCGCCGTCGGTCGCGTTCTTCCCCGAACCGCCGCCCCCGCCCATACCCCCCCGCCCCTCGCCGCCGCCGCCGCCGCCGCCGCCGCCGCCGCCGCGATCCCGAAAGTGGGACCCGCGGGGAACGAACTCCTCGCACAATCCACCATTCCCAACGATCTCGTACGAGTCGATCATCGACATGTGAATCGACGATCGATCGGACATGCGCGACCAGCTCGACTTAAGTCCCTTGTGCGGGAAGACCATGAACCCCTCGTCTCCATTGCGGGGGGGACCGTCCTTGCTCCCGCTCCCGCTCCCGCTCACGCTCACGCTCCCTCCCTTGGCCGTCACCATGCGCCACGCGTAGTCGTCGATCGATGCGGATGCGACCGTCGAGACGATCCGAGCCGCGACGCCCGACGACGCGCGCGGCGACCGATCCGACGTCAGGTCCGCGACGACGACCCCCGTCCCCCCCGCGCCGCCGGCCGACGCGTACGACGCCGCCGGCGACGGCGGGCCGGCGACCGACGCCGCGGAAAGACGACGACGTCGGTCCCCGTCGTCGTCGTCGTCGTCGTCGTCGTCGTCCCTCGGCGCGGCGCCCGACGACGGACGGAAACCGTCCGTCGCCGTCCGTCCTCCCGGGGCCCCATTCGCCGAGGATGGAGACGACGACGGCGATCGGCCCGACGACGACGACGACGACGACGACGACGGCAACGAGGAGGACGAAGACGAGGACGAGGATGACGACGACGCGAGACTGCTAGACATCTCGTCGGTGTCCCATCCGAGAATGGGGAGCGACTCCGAGCTCTCGTGGAGCGACGCGACGAGGCTCGGCCGTCGAGCCGCGGCCGGCGTCGTCTTCGTCCCCTCTCGCGCCGCCCGTTTCTTCTTCGTCTTCTTCCCGTCGCCGTCGACGTCGCCGTCGCCGTCGTCGAACGCCCGGGAGGAGTGACGCCTGTGCCACCGCCTCTTCTCCCCCTCGATCAGTTTGCGCAACGTCGCCTCGCGATCGTCGTCCTCGGACGACGCCCTCGACATCATCTCGCGCAGCGGCGTCGAGCCGCGGCTGTCGACCGACGACGCCATCGACGGCCGTCGTCGGGGGGAAGAATGTCGGGGGGACGCCGTCAACCTCCTCTTCGGATCGTCATAGGGCGGGGTCGTCGCGGAATCCGTCGTCGTCCGCCCGCCGCCGAGGAAGGGGACGCGATCGACCGGGAATTCCACCGACAGGTCGCCGTGGCTGTCGGCGGTGCCCCTCCTTCTCCCGCTACTTCCCCCCCCTCCTCCTCGACCGCCGCCCCATCCCATGAAGCCGTCGTCGTCCGTCGCGCTCGCCGGGTATCGCCGGGACGACGACGACGACGACGACGACGACGAGGAGGAGGAGGGGCGGGCGCGTCGTCCGGGACGGCGTCGTTGCGGGAAATCGACCTCCATAGCCGCGACGCCCTTCTTTGCTGCTATTTCGCTCTATTCTATTCTGCTACTCTATGTTCGTGGGGCGAGGATGGGACGTCCCCTTCCTCCATCGCCATCCTACCACACATTACTTTAGTATTTCGAAGATGAAACTAAACATACACAATATGGAACGCGAGGGCGGGCGGCGCGGGCGGAAGGTTTTCTTTGGCAAGCCCTGCCGCGCAGGCCACTGTAGTGGGTACGTGGGTACGTAGAGTAGTCGTTTTTGTCCCAGTCGTGCAAACGGGCAGGGTGTACTACTTGTTTAAGAAGTATTTTGTCGCGGGCGAAAGTCACGAAAAAAGTACAATAGTGCAATTTCAATCATTAGTTCTACACTAGACCAACCCAGCAGAGTATTTAGTCACATGAACATATTTTTCCGATATGATATGTAAGACTAGTAAATCAAGTCTACGACTGGACCTCGACTCTTACTCGACTCGACTGCACTACACTGCTCTGCTGGATGCCGGCCTAACATCTACTCCTACCACTACGGCACGTGCGTACTAGTACGCACACGCGCGTGCTAGTACGCACGTTGCCTATTGTCTGTACTAGATGTAAAGGGAGAGTTCTGAGTGTGGTGCCAAAAACTTGCCTGGGTTAGTCCCGCGCGACCCAGGCTCCCCCCTGACTCGAAAAGTCGTCCATTGGTTAAAGGGTGGGGAGTGGGCGCTTGCTTAACTACTACTACTAACCCGGCAAGCAGCGGAGAGCATGGTGCTGTCGAACCCAAACGGAATGAGATTCCCTCATTCCACTTACGTCGGGGTCTGTCCATCGTCCCAAACAAAATAGCTAATGAATAAAAAGAGATTGTGACATGACCCCCCACAACGGCAACACAACCATCACTAGGGGCTGTATTGATAAAAATTTAAGAGAGACAAAAACCAATGCCAGAGTTTCCGAGATTATTGGGCAACATCAACAAAAATTGAAGAGCACTCCACCAGGAAATAATTGATGAGATACTTGAGGATGGTATTCATCGATGCCAATAGGTAGGGCATGTTTATAATAAGAGGAGAGATTCTTCGAAAGATCCAACCCATGGTGTGAATCGAGAGGGTATGCAGCAGTTGATGCAGATGCACGAGACGAGGATGTTGAAGAGGAGGAGGAGAGACTAACGACCCTGACAAAGAGGGGAGGGTCAATGAACCATGCTTTGCTTGACAATGATGGGTGGCACAGTTAGGCCTTGACAACAGGCAATTACTATGATAATAGAAGGAGGAGGGATAGTGAAGGAGGACGTGTGATGGTGGAAGAAGAGGAGATCACGGGTGAATTGAGTGAGGAGGAGGAGAAGGATAGGGAGAAAAAGGCGGGGATAAAAACTTAAGTACCAATTCCTACATGGTCCTTACAAGTACAAGTACCATAGTTCCCCCCTTTTTTGGTACCAGCCCACTGACCATGGTTTCCAGTTTTGTGGTATCCCTCAAAACACACTAAGAATTAGAATCGCCTCCCCATACTTTACAGCCACCTTATCTACTTATGCATTGCAACATCATACATACTTTTTTTGCACCACATGATTGTACCTTGGACGTTACATTATGGCTCAAAAACACTAGTTGAATTGAGCATTTAGTTAGCAGGCCAAAGTCGGACAAAAATTGGCTGTGTGCACGATACGGACATGTTGTCATGATTTTTTGAAAATATCCTTGATGACTATTACTCAGCATGCACATATCTACAACTTTCATACTTCAAATTTATTTACTTCAAATTTATTTTTTGAAGAAATAATTTTTCTTAAAAAGTGTATTTGGAAAAATTGGTGGGCCGGTACTGCACCAACCGGCATGTCAGTATATTTGGTGGTGATGTCTCGAGCCGTTTTGGTAGCCGTACAGAAATAAGGTGGGTATTCCACCCATCCCATTTGGAGTGACGTTGGTACAATGAGCATTGTTGGGAATCCCTTGGGTTGTGGGAGAACGTATGTAAAGTTCCACTCCTCTCCCTCACGGCAATCCATCTGCCAATAGCCGTCCTTTATGTCCCATTTTGCCGTCTGATTTGGCAAACACATGTATTACTTGAGTGAGACATTCCCCGAGTTGATCAATTGCTCCTTTTGGTGCACTTTTTACTGTCGTGTCGTTCACTGCTGCCAACACCCCTCCATTTTTGAGTCGTAACCGGAAAAACAGATCTAGAATCGAACGGTATGCCTTTGATTTGTGTGGAATAGCAGCGATGGGGGATATTTTTAATGGCAGGGGCGGGTCATCCTTTATGTCACCCCACGCGACCAGCCTGGCTTGATTCTTTCAAAGTTTTTCATTTATTTCCGCTGCAAAGTGTTCTATGGTGTCCGGCGTCGTTGCCGATCGATGCGGCCTCCATTCAACTGCTTCCCACATTTCATCCTTAGTCCAGTTTTGCCCTGTGCAAGTTGGGCAGCCAAACGTGGCCCATTTGTGCATCATGTCAGCTGCAGGCTGAAGGAGTTCCCGCCCTGTCGGAATTCCGATATGGCCTGCAATCCTGAGGCAGAGGTGTCGACTCGTACGGCACAGTCCCTGCATGCTCCGTCCAATGGCTTTGCGGTTGTTGTGCGGCCTTAAGGCGCTGCCATCTTTCTTGTTCTGTAGTCGATTTTTTTTCTATCGTCCCCAGTAGCCTCCTCATTGGTGTCGTTGAGCCATGGTGACCGTTAGGTGGAGTGCCACTTGTTGTGTCCTGACGTGTAGCCCACACACTCCCCGGAGATGGCGCCTTGGCCACTGATAATGTTTTGATGAATTTGTTCACAATGACAGTGTCCAATGGCCCCAATGTTGCCGCCAACCACTTTTCTTGCACCATGATTTGCCTTGCCCCTTCCTGTAATGGTCGTAGTTTGTGTTCCCATAATACAGCCGATCGATCGATACTGATTTTGTCCCATTTTGTGGTGCGTCCCCTGTCCTGGGGGGCCGCTGTCAGAGAGTTTGTTGCTCCTTGGCCGCGACTTTTGGTTTTTTGGGTGGCGATCCCCCGGGCGTTGCCGTCCCATCAATGGAAATGACACCTTTATTGGGTGTATTGAAGACCTTATCAGCAAACTTGTCGGTGATATCCTTCGGATTAGGATGTCCCCCCTGATGGTGGAAACGGCAGTCACAATTCGTGCACCGCCCTGTCACGCTCGTCCAGCACAGGAAAGGGCGTCCATTTGGATGGACGTACTGAGGTAGCGTGGGCAGGTCTGTCTGCTTCTTCCCCGCCACCCCAAGGATTTCGGCCAGGTGAATGCGGCTGTTGGTCCGGTCAAGGTAGGCGGACATCATCGTTTTAATCTTTGGGTGGCATTCGTCGGTCCAATTAGGTGCCAGGAGTTGCGGGGCTGGTAGGTGTTGGGTCGATAAAACCCCCCACCATAGCCGCCGCCTTGCAACCCTTGCCCATGATATCCCTGCTGTCCCCCATATGGTTGTCCCCCGTACTGTCCGCCACCGTATGGCTGCTCATACCCATGGCCAGGTGAGTGTTGGGTGTGTTGTTCAGTGCCACGAGTTCCCTGGTTTCCTGTCCCCTGCGTGCGGGACAAAGACTGGCCCTGGTCTTGGGGGACCATCTTTTTCTGACTCAACCACTCCTTGGGGAAATTTGCCCGTTCAACGGGGATGCCATAGCAGATGTTTTTTATGATGTCAACCAGGAAAGACTGGGAGAAAACAGCACCCGCCCCTGAGCTAAAGTTGAGGGTTGTCTTCGCATTGAGCATCCGTCGTCAATTATTGCCCACGTGATGCGGCAACACTCTCTGCCATGAAATGGGACTTGATTGTCATGACGTCCCACTGATCCATTGTTGCGTAGACGTTCCTTAGTCCTTTATAGTAATTGTACTCCGATCCAAAGAGGACCCAGATCAGGCGCATGAATGTGGCGCTATTGTTCTTCAATTCCAAAAACGATCCTTCTGAAGGCGGAGGTCCAACTGACATGTCTTCTCCGTTGCCATCAGTGCCTCCTTGCGTTCCTTTTGACATTCAATTTCCCCGCTGGTGAGGCCCCGGCAGGCTAGAATTGAGAGACCTTTTACCGCCGAGTTGAGGTGTGCAACACCCTTGCCCGGATTGAACTTTAGCTTCACAATTGCCTTGACAAGGTCGACGTCAAGGAAGACACCTGTGTCGATTGGGATTTGGCACACGTAGCCCCAGCCAGTCCATCATCCGAGCTAGGAGCTGGCGATGGAAGACGTCAAGATTTTTCAGTTTGGCATTGTTGAGCATGGTCCAGATTGGCTGGCCCTGGTCCCCCCGATGAACATGCGAAAAACCCATGATTGCTGAAATGTCGTCGTCGCTATAGCAGGTTTTTTCCTTGCCCTTCTTTGTTATCAGCCCGCCCAAAGCATTCAGCCTGAGGGCTACACCCTTGCCAATGTCGGCGTCAAGTGTTGCCTGAGTCATTAGCCCCGTTGGCCCCCCCCATTGTGTCACCCCTGTCACCTCCCCTCCAAGAGAGTGTGGGCCCAAGGTTGTGTTGAGACACTGTTCAAGCCACTTCCCGAGATACTCATCCTCCACCTCGGTAATGGCCTTGATGGAAAAGGACATGAGGCTCTCCCCGGCTGAGTTGCCCTAGCTTGCCAAGATACACCATGTGGCCACCGTGGCCCAGGCCGTGGCATATGTCTGGTTGTTGACCTCATCAATGTGGTCCACCACCATTTGCAAAAACTTGTATGGCATTAGTGCCCAATCCTCCCACCAAATGCAGTCCAGTAACCACAAGGGAATGGCAAGGAGCCTAGGGGCGTGACACTCCCTCTTCTCGGCCGCCTCCCCCTATCAAAGTATTTGATAAATGCAGGTCCATCCGTGCAGATCATTTCCTTCACCCACTGCCACGTTTTGATCATGGGGAACAAGATTGGGGAGGGTTCTTGTGTGACAGTCCTGTTGCCCACGAACCCAATAATGCAGCCTTGGAGGCAAGAGATAGCGGCGCTGATCGGTGCAAACTTCATCGGCAA
>JALLAZ010001514.1:0-10518 GCA_036939755.1 Stephanodiscus triporus | reverse complement strand
GGGCAATTTGAATCATCATGTCTGCCAAGTCTCCTTTCAACACCATTATCACCTCTTCATCCACGTCCGTGTTAACGAACGCGCTTGGTACATCATAACATCTGACCCGCCTGCCTTCGCTCGCCGCCATCGTTGCCGTGATGAACGTCGATTCCGTGGACACAGTCGGCGAGGCTGCATCTTCTTTTGGGATGTATGCTCGCTGTGGAGCTCCGTTGATGCACGCTCGTCCCTTTATGTCCCCCGTCCTTTTTTCTTTTAGGAAGAGCAACGAGGAGAGCGCTCGCATTCTCTGTTCTCTCGACAGCTTATCTGCGGCCAAGGGCATCCACGTATCCATGATATGCAACTGCGTGAGTTCCTTCACCGCCGCCGTTTATCCACGCGACCCGAATTTTCGCAATCCTGGCTTTAAGTTATATTGCGTCATCAGATAGGCCATCACCCCCAGCTCATCTTCCGAACTCGTACACATTTCCGGATCTACTCGATGCGTTGCATCATCTACGAAATCCTCAGACGTAGTTGTCATCGTGGTGGCCATCAATCGTTCCTCCTTAGTCATTCTTGCCAACATGCTTGCCTCGAAAACACTCCTGTGCGCCCGCACCGTTCCTAGCTGAAGAAAGGTTGTGTGCGGGGCATATGCGTCGTATGGTTGATTGCCAATCGCACTCCTGCGAGCTCGTGACGGATAACGTCGGCTCACGGCTGTGCCTTCTTCGTCGGCCGTTGCCACCGCCGGAACCAAGGTGTCATTACCATCATCCCCGAGCGATCCCCCTGGAGCGTTGTTAGCGGGCAGGAGTCCTGCGTCCGGGACGTCGAAAGTAATCTCGTACACGAGCTCGTCCTCATCAGCTTCGACAAGGGCAGGGCCTTGCGGCTGTGTGATGTCGTTCCCGCGAGCGTTCTCGAGTACGCGCGCTGGATCGATGCCAGCGTTGTGCAGGGCGGCACCTGCCAACTCGTGGAATTCCGGTTCCGGGTCAGTCGTAACCACCTCGAACTCCTCTTCGTCATCTTCCAGCTCCACTCCTGGAAGCTCGGCGTTTATGTCGGGATACACCGCCGTATCCTCACTCTCGTCCAACAGTCCTTGAAACTCAGGATCGTCTTCTGGGACTTCATCAGTCCACTCATATGGTTCGTTCCGACGGTTCATAAAGCGAAACTCGTGTCCCTGCTTTTCACGTGCTCCGATCGCGTTGACCCAGCGTATCACCCGAGCTGGCATCGGCATAATTGTGAACGAACGCCGTTTGAGCACCCGTCCTGTCGTTAGGCAATAGAACTTCACACTCCCTTGTAAGTTCCCCGTTGGTCCCAGAGCAATTGCCTCATGCGTCCGGGGGGTCATCGTGTTCGTTGGCATCGGCTCATCATGGACCTCACAATAAGCTCCGGGCTCTACTCGACAGTGTTTCTTGAAGTCCAGACGCCATCTCAGCAGAAGTTCTCGTGGCGAAAACGTTTGGGAGATCCCGGACTTCACCGGAAACGCGTTCATCCAAAGCACCATGAAGTAGACGAACTCAATCTTCATCCTTCGTGGTATCCGGTCGAATGGAAGTGTCGCCACCAGTCCCCTCATCCGCTCCTTCAGGGTGCGAATGGTCCGCTCCGCTTCGCTGACGTGCTCCTTCGCCGCCGTCGTATTACACTCTACGCTAGTCGAATTCTCCGTCCATTAAAATATTTCTTACTCTAAAGCCTGCCCGCTCGTATACCTCCGTGACTCGCTTCATGTGTTTGCTCAGGTTTGCCGCCGTTCTGCTCGGCACGTGCTCCGCAGTCACAAACTTCAACCTGCGCGCTACAGTGAGCAGGAAAGCCGTCCCGTCCACAAAAAATACATCTGCCGCCAACGTCACCGTCTTGTTCGCGTCTACCAGGCTGCGCGGGACCGCCACGTAGTCCCCCACCACTGGCGCAGGCGCCTTCCGTACTGTTTTCCCGCGTACGCTCGGCAGGTCTGGGCCAAATATCGCTCTCGCGTTAGAAATGTCGTTCGAGGTGACGGGACAGTTCGGGATTACGTTGCTGCTCACCATTCCCTTGTAGTCCTTCTCGCTGGGGTTCCCCATCATTGCTTGAGCCCGACGAGCCGCCTTGGCCCTCAGTATTTCCCGCTTAGTGTAGCCTTCATAATTCCCTCGCACGGTCTGGATGAGGCTCATTCGCTCTTCCGCTTCCTCACGTTGCAGCAGGAGCATTGCTCCCGCCGCCTCACACTCGTTTAGGTCCAAGTAGGGCAATCCTTGCTCGTCCTTATAAAAACGCACCTCTCCCTTTGGAGTGTGCACGACGTAATATCCTGCCCAACTGTCATAGGTGATGCGGTAGATGGACTCGAGTTCGTTCATCGAAATAATGTTCGTGATTCCATCGGGTAGATACCATACCTTCAGATTCCCGTACGTCCCCCTCTTGTTGGTCGTGATAGCCCCTGCGTTACAATTGATCCGGACTCCACGTTCTTCCGTCTTGATGTTCTTAACATACTTCTCGTTCTTGAAGGCGGTGACTGTCGAGCAACCGTTGAGATACACCCTATCATCGGGAAGTTCTCCCCCTTGGGTCAGCGTCACATGTAGCAGTTGGTGCGCCTCCTCTGCCGCCTCTTGTTCGGTGCCTCCCCCTTGTGCCTCGAGGGTCATATGCAGTTGCGACTGCTGTTCCCCACTTAGTTGCGGGCACTCGTACGCCCAATGGCTGGGTGACCCGCAGTTGAAGCAGTGCGACTCCCCCCTGCTGTTCGTTTTCGGCCCGTCGCCTTCCGTGCGCCCTGTCATCGTGCTGACTTCGTTGCTTGCCCCTGTCTCGTTGCTCCCTTGTCCTCCCGTCTTCGCGCCGCCCCCTCCGCGTCCTTCCTGGGATCCGCGACCTGCTCCTCGTCCGCCGCGGCTTCCCCCGCGCTGCATGAATGCAACTCCTGTGTCATTCGCGTTGATCCTGTATGGGGCCGCGGCCCTTGTGTTCTGGTAGTTTGACAAGATTCTCTGCGCCTTTTCAAGCGTGTCGGGGTACTGATCCGTTCCGAGCAGGTAACTGTTCGCCAACTCATCCTTGAGCTTGCCGTACCTGCTCCTGCTCGCACCGCTTATGAGAAGTGCGGCCTTCACCTGCTCGCTCGATGCTTCCTCTGCCGCGCTCAGCTGCGCATCGTTTGGATTCCTGATCCCCAACCAAAGCAGCTCCGCCTCCACTAGTCCTTGATGTACTCCCGGCGATCCGCCGAAAGCTTCGACTGTGTCCCAAAGACTGCGGAAGTTTCGTCCGTACTCCTCCACCGATTCCTTCTCCGTCTGGCTGTAGAGGAAAAGTGTCTTGAGGGATTGCACCATGTTAAACACAGATTGCTTATGGTCATCGAACCCAACGCAGATTTTTTCAATCCTCTTGATCAGCTCATGTAGGGATTGGTTGGATTGCACCGTTTCCCAATTCTTCGTGGCCTTAAGTTTGTCCCGCACTTCTTGCGAGCACTGGTCATAGACCGTTGCATATCCCTTCTTCAGGGATTCCTCGAGCTTCTGTCGCCTCTTGGCCACGGACTTGACCACCTCAGTCCGTATTAGTTCTAGATCCGCCTTCTCCGGGTCGTTCGGATCCACCGCGGGCGGCAGCGCAATCGTCTGCGCCATTCCAGTCCTGATGGTTTCCGCCACGAGATAACTTTCATCCATCCCACTTCGTTGCACGTACCCCGCGACGCGCTCCCGCGATTCTGTGAATTGCGCGGCGAATTTATTCTCTCCTGTATTAAATGTGTACTTGGATATCTCTGTGATCGGCGACTCGTAGGCCTTCGTCGTGGCCCCGGCGCCTCCTCCCCCCCCTCGGCGGGGAAAATATCTTGGCTTCTTTCCGTCGCCGCGTCCGCCTCCTCGGCCGGCCGCGATCTGTTGACTCATTTCTCTTGTTGTTGGCGCGCTTCGCCTGCTGGCTTTATTGAATAGATGTTGGGAAGACGCCGTTTCCGACGCTAAACGCATGACATTGTATCGTTAGATCTATTAAATAAAGTGAGCTCTCGCTCTTACGGCTACTGCCTTATTACTCCCTTGCCTCCCGTTCTCACTTGCCACGTCGTGGGTCGGAGTCTCGCCACTCCCAACTGGCGATTCCGCACTCCACGTGTATATGTATTCCCTCCGTATCTACCTATATTGCCATATGGCTCTGGATTCTTATTCTGCCCAACAGCCACGACGATGGCGGCGGCTATGACAGCCCCCCCCCCGATCGTCCTCGGACGCGCCTACAATCTCGTCAATCTCATCTTTTTAATGCCCCCCCTCCCTCGGGCGGTGGTGCCACATACCACACTCCCCCCGGCGAGCGCGATCCTTGCTACCCCAGCGGAGCCACGAACCCCAAGCCCCCCGGTGAGGCCGACCTTTCCCAAGAGTCCCAGGATGCCACAAGCCCCTCCCTTTTGTCCCCCTTGTCCTTGGCGGGCGATCCAGCGGGCGATCCAGGCTCCACGGTCGCCACGACTTTGGCGGACGACCCCGACTTCACGTTGGCGGACGACTCCGATTTCACGGTCGCCACGACGGCACGTGGACATCGCACCACGCCTCCACATGCAGCGATGGTGCAACCAACGGTGCCTACTGCGACTCCCACGCACAACAGCTACGCGGCTCTCCAAACCCCAACCTCCCCCACCCCATCCGATGACGACCCTACCCCTGCCGAATCCCCACGGGTACTACCCGACCGCGACCCGACCGATCGTACGCGTCCGGACGCTAACCCGGTGGAGGTAAGGGTACTGCCCGACTGCGACCCAACTGATCGTCCGCGTCAGGACGCTAACCCAGTGGATACGCCCACGCGGACCACGTCAGCTGCTCGTCCTTGCTCGGATGTCTTCATTACCACCTTCCTCAAAGCATGGCCCGAAGATCAGGTCACCGACGCGGCCTCCCATAAAATTTGGTCTACGCTCCAGAGTGGGCATTTGGCCGCTGACGATGTACACAATACCCTCCGGGATATGCAACGGGATCTTTTCAAGGCCAGCGACGACCGTTGGACTACCACCGTCAACCGCATGGCCCGCACGGAACATCGCATCCACTCGATCCTCGACAATTTGACCCAAAATCTCGACACCGTGGTCACAACTTTGGCTACCAACATTGACGCCGTAAATGAGCGTGTCAAAGGGGTCGATGCACGCGTGGCATTGCAACTTCAGGAGGTCAGCGAACGTGTTACAAGGCTCGACGAACGCTTGACGTTGCAGGCCGATCGTACAACTGCCGTCGAGGGTGCCGTGACGGGCCTCGAGGGTGACACTTCCACGCTCACCGACGAGCTCGCCATGGCTGGCGCCAAGCTCCAGGGCCTCCGTAAATCCACCGAATCCGACATCTCCACCCTTCTACAGGACGTCAACGATGTTCGCGGCCGTATCATCCCGGACCTGCGCCGTGAACTCCATAGCGAGATCCATGCCTCTGCCCGCGACCTCGCCGCTGCTGTCAATAAAATCGAGGCCTCTGTACAATCGGTTCTGACGCGTCTCTCAGCCCCCCCCGTCAACGCGGATGCCACGTTGGTTACCCCGACCACTCAGACCCCTGCCGATGGACCATTGACTGACTCGGATTGCCACAACATCGTTTCGACGGCTGATGGTGGCACGGCTCCTTCGACGACGGCTGATGGCGCGAGCACCACCCCCGCTCCTTCAACGGCCGATGACACGGCTCCTCCGACGCCGGCAGTTGGCATGAATCGCGCACACACCGCAACGATGACAGATGGAGGCTTCGCGATGGCCGCAAGTGCGACTCCGACGCCGGCGGTTGGCATGAATCGCACCCACACCGCCACGATGACGGATGGCGGCTTCGTGATGGCCGCTGGTGCGACGACGGATAGATGTTTTGAGGGACACCACAACCGCGTGAACTTCCAGTCTCCGCCTCAATGAAACCCCTCCGACTACTGCTCTTTTGACTACAGGTCTCGGACTCAGGACTTCACCGTCCATCCCCGCAACAATTTCCGGTCTCCGGACGCCCACGGTGTCGACGGTTGGCCCTCTGGGGGGGCTCGTGTTCACAACGTCACTCCTGGTACGTCCTTCCGCCCCTACCACACGCGACCCACCGATCTTGACACTACGACCGAGACGGGCGGCGCGCCCCATGGCGTTCTTACAGGCGGCCCGATCGTCTCGCCCCGTGCTAGCGATCGCGAACGCCTCGCGCGGACGCTCAAGATCAGTCGCTTCGATCTCGCCACCCTGGCGCATCCCAAATATCATGGAGGTATGGACGGTGTCCCTGAGCTTACGATCGAGTTCATTCACGAATGCGGTTACGATTCCATCACGATGGAGGCCCCCGAAGATGTCCTCATTTGCTACAACGATATCATTCTTGTTCATCGCAAGATGCTTTCCGGCTGGACCAACCCCCGCACCGGCCGTTCGGGCCCCTCCGTGGAGTACATCATCAAGAAGGCCCTCGTGAACTTCCCGAAGCTGACGTCCCTTGACGCTAAAGAGGCGGTGGAATTCTACGACAAGTTCCAGAAACTGGCTTCCGGTTATCTCCTGCCCCTCATGCCCTTCGATACCATCAAGCTCGCATTCAACTTTGAAGGTCTATGCCCACCAGGCCTTGGAACACATCGATACGCCGAAATCGGCTCTGCCCTTATGGACATCCTTCCGCGCCTCCTCCCGACTTCTTCCTCCGACATCAAATCGGCCATCACAATGGTGGGTTTTGAATCTAACAATGGCTACGACCTCTTGTGGCGGGTCCTCGAGCTCACCGTACCTGGCTTCGACCCAACCGTCCCCATCTTGCCTCCGACCTGGCATCGCGACTCCGACGTCTTCGACTTCTGTCATGCTCATCTCCTCTACTTCCGCCTGCAAGCTAAGAAGAATAACTACTTCGACGCTTGGATGCGCACCTCCGTTTTCCTGCGCGCCATTGCCGACTTGGAGTACGTCGACATCGTCACCCTTCTCCAGGCTCAAGTCAATGCCTTCCACTCCGATTCTGACGATGGCTATCTTCCACACCACCTTCGTCTTAGCGGGATTGCCACCCTGATCAACTCCCATTCTAAGGCCCGGATTTGTGATTTCACTACCCCACGCATCAACAGAGCCCTCGGCTCGCCCGCCGACTGGCCTGCCCCGGACCACAACGCCGACTGGGACACACCCGACGAGGACGAACTCCCATTTTGCCATGTTCAGGGTTACCTCCCCCATGTCCATCGATTGGACCAGGGCTGGGACCGCACGGACCAGGGTCGTGACAACTGCGATCGCGGCTTGCCTCGCGGGCGTCGAGAGCCAGACCAACGTCACGGTTTTGGCCCTCGTGATCATGGCTCGCCTGGTCCTCGGTCCGGCGATCGTAGCCTCTGTGCCGGCAATGCTCCTGGCGGCCGATCTCTCCGACCGGACCAATGACGCCGCCCCTTTCTACCGGATGTCATTTGCGCTGCTTGCAAATGCACAGGCCACGAAGCCGTCAGTTGTGACATGTTGGCGATCGCTCTTTTCGTCGACCGACACAAGGCGCGCCTCTCGGAGAGCGACAAATCCTCCATCAAGGAGAAATGGGTTGCCCGATGGTGAAATAAACTCGGACAGCCCTCTCGTACTCCCTGTCAGGTGATGCGGGCATATTGCGACGAGCTCGACATCTTGGCTGAGCAACTCATTGAAGCCATGGACTGGGAATGTTGGCCCGACCTCGATGACGACGATGTTGCTGATGAATGACTAGGGTACGGTCCCCCTCGATGCGTCGGGTCGGACCATATTCCTCCTCTGTTGGCAGCTCCCGCGCCGGTCTCACAAACCTGCGCCCCCTCCATCTCCTTTGCGTCGGCTCCTTCTGTGGTCTCTACAGATGCCAACCCCGCGGTCACCCCACCAGTTAATGACCATGCCACGGCCCTTCCACCGGCAGAACCACCTCCTGACATCCCCGCGGGCTCACTAATCAACGCTATTCTTCTTAACCCTACTCGGCCTACCTCCCCAACGAGTCCTTTCGAGTTCCCGTTTGCCATGCCATCCAACACTTCCACTTCTCAACCTACGTCTCCGCCACCTGGCCGCTCTATCTTAACTGTGGCTACTATCCCCGACTTCCCGTCTGTCATGGACAGCGTCACACGGGTGGTCGGATCGCCCCGAGTCTTTGGCCTTCGGGAAGATAGTTCATCCTATGTCCAGGTACGAGAGACTCCTTCTACCCTCATTGATGGCGGCGCCAACATATGTCTTACCGGTGACCTCGATATTCTCGTGGACGTTGTCGAGATTCCACCACTCCCTATATCGGTGGCCGTGAATGGCAACGCTCCCACATTGGATGATTCGTGTACACGCTGAGGCTACCTGCCGCTGACACTCTCCGATGGCTCTACACACTGGCAGATGTGCTTCTTTTGCAAGAATGCGGTGGAAACCATAATCTCCCCCCAGGCCATCCTTGCCTCTAGCGATGTATTTGTCTCCTGGACCCAAACGGGATTCAAAGACGGTCGACCGGGCCAACTACGGTTCGACAGTCACGATGGCCTCGTCACTATGAAACTGGATCTCGAATACCGCGATGGCCTCTACTACTGCCCAACGAATGTCCTCACGGTTGATCGATCGCCCGTCCGGCGCTACCCCCCCTCCACGGTCTATCGCCTTGCCCTCCCTTCGGTCCCTAACACTGCTCGTCGGCCATCTCGCTTTGCCCCCACATCAAAATCAAAGCAGGTTGAATCAGAGGTGTGGCTCCTCCGACTTGGCTCTCCCGGAGTGCACCAACTCGATGTCCTCCCGGGTAATGCGACCGGATTACCATCGGTGTTTGAATACCACCCGTTCTGATTCATTGATTTTAAAGAGCAAGCGCGGACACGTAAACAGGCTGCACAACGTTCTGCTCTCCGCACAACCGAACGAAAGCGGCGTTATTACATGGACTACGGTTTCATGTGGGCTTCTTTGTCGGACTACTCACGACCTCATAAAGGCACGGACCGCGTTGTCAAGTCCTACGATGGCTTTACCTTCTACCTTCTGATAGTCGACGAGGCATCTCGATATGTTTGGGTCTTCCTCACCGCCTCCAAAGAGCCCCCGTTGGACATCATCTCGGAATTTCTACGAATCCATGGCCACGACAAGGGAGGTTGCATCCGCACGGACCAAGGTGGCGAGCTCGCCCGGTCTTCCGCTTTTCGGGATCTCCTCCTCCGAGACTTCCATTACATTCTCGAACCTACCGGTGCGGATAGTCCTTCACAAAACGGTGCCGTCAAAACCTACAACAACAAGTTCGCCGTGCGTGCTTGCACTCTTCTGTTCGGCTAGCAGCCCTCCTACACTCGGTGTATCTGCATAATCGGCTGGTCCATTTGGAAACAAAGAAAACACCGTTTGAAGGGTATTACGGACTTAAACCGGACCTCGCGTATCTCAAATTGTTCGGCTCTCGGGTCTGCGTCAAACGGACCGGCGACCATCGCAGCAAACTCGACCGCCACGATTTTCGTGGGATTTTTCTTGGCTACGCTTCAACTGACCAAAACATTTTGTACCTCGACATTGACACAGGTCTGGTGAAACACAGTCACCATGCGCAGTTCGACAAGGCATGGTACCTCCAACCCTCACGGCCGTCTGCTGCACAGCTCCTATACGACCTCGGTCTCGAGCCTGACGACAATAATCCCTCCATGGATGACGACGACGTCAACGATATCCCACTCCTTCCTGTCCCATGGCCGCCGCTATTACCTACCACAACCAAGGCGACTCAGTGGTGTGTACCTACTCTCTGTCGGAATACACCCCTACCCTTGCGGGAAACGGCACTACCACGACAGATCGCTGCGGCTGCCGCTCGAGTTCGCTCCTCCCCAAATGCCCCCCCACCGACAGCTTCGGACATCGTCTCGGAGTACAATATCAGCCGCAACGATATGGCCTTGATATACTTGTCCCCGGACCCATATCACGAAGCTTTCGAGGAAGTCTTAGACCTCCGCCGATTCAATTACAGTCATCACCGGACCGCTGGCCTCTGCCTCGCACACGTCAACGGACGACTCATCCTCGGCGGTATGTCCCTGGGTACTCCTGCGGCAAAGATACCTCGTTGGCGTTTGCGGATCAAGGGCGCTTGGCTCATCAAGATTGGCGACACTGTCGTCACAACCATCTCGAAAGCTCACGCGGCGTTTGCGACGCTTGAATCTGCTGGCTCTTCATCGGTCACCCTCCTCTTCTCCCACCCGGAAATACATCAAGATATATCACATGACGGCCTTCCTATTATATCCTCCGCCCCATTCACCCAACAGGTTCACGACCAGCTCAACCATCGTTGGGACTTCTCAACCGTTGCCGAATATCTCCGGAAACCTCCACCTCTCAACACTAAATAGTTGATCAAGTAACAATATATTGTAACACTCAACACGTACTGCTTCTAGAAGCAATAAATTTTTTCTTACAAA
>JALLAZ010001512.1:0-11739 GCA_036939755.1 Stephanodiscus triporus | reverse complement strand
TCACATTTCAGGATCCAGGACAAGTGCTTTTTAGTGAATCTAATCCAGGAAGCCCAATTGTCATTGAGGATGGCGATCTCATCGTTTATGGTGGCACGGCTAACGCTTACCCATTTGGCGATGCTTTCACTGGATATAATTGGAATGGAGCTATTGTATACACCAAGTGAGGAACTTAATGTGCATACGTGAACATTATCTGCCTGGTCTGTAGTATGTTGTGGGGATTCGACAGTGTAGTTTGTTATTTGTTTAGTGATGGCCATGGAGCGAGACGAGCGCACATCGACAGCTTAGGAGTTTGTTAATGCACATGATAGCTTAGTAGGGTTAGCTGGGGGGGAAAGGGGGGCTGGGCTTTTCTCACAAGCGTCACATTCCTTTACCCCCCTTATCCCCCCAGTCTACGATAATGTAATTAGCCGAGACAGTTTATCATTTATTGTGATTGTTTTCCATTGCTATATTTTTGATGTAGAGTGGTCATATTATGACTAGGTAACATGACCCCAAGGAAAATGGCAACGGACGAGCCGATGATAACTATTTGAATTATCAGACCTCAACAATTCAAGTCAAGATTGTGAGTCAATGTACGCCCCATGGTACATACATATTGAGTCTTTGTAATACACCATCATGACCATGATCACATCATCATCATGTGCCCGCCCGCCGATCACCCACGCGTGGTATCTGATGCCGTGATCTTTCACCTCGATCGGCCACGTTCCCATCATCGCGTCCTGCCATTCGTTCCCGAACGTTACGCTCTGACGGCTGGCACACGAGACGACATCGTCGGGATCGCAGCCGTTGACGTCGCGCACGAGTACGGAAACGACGGGGGACAGCACCCCCCCTGCGGATCGGCGTCGCGCATGAACAGACCGACGCTCCAGTTGGCTTAGTCGTCGTCATCGCCATTTACGGGGCACTCGTCGTATGCGGGCTTGCCGAGGGTCACGTACCCGCCCTCTCCTACTCCTCCTCCTCCTCCTTCGACTTGCATCCCCCCGTACCTCCCCCCCGTCGCTCGCCGACGTCCCCGCCGCGTACCTTAGGCGGCGGCGGCGAGCGACGACCACGACATCACGACGCGGTGAACAAGCGCCCTTTACTTGGACAGTATCTACGTACTTCTATCTTCTACGGACTCCTCCGTAGCTTCTGGTACTCACATCCACACGGGGCGGGAAGGCAGCGCCGCGCAGGGCAAGCTCCAAGCCAAGAGGTCATCACCGCGCGCCCCGTCCAGAGGTTGACCACGAGACGGCACGCGCCTTCCTGAGCTCAGTACACACGTAATTCGATCGCCGAATCGCCTCGATATCCCGAGAGCCGATTCAGTACAACACCTCATGCGATTTTTCGACGACCCTTTCGTCCATCACGAGGGCACGCGTATCCGTACGGGCAACGGCGCGACGCCGCGCCCGAAGGATGGCTCCGTCCACACGATATGGCCATCGCGCGCCACCCTCCGATCCCCCCCCCCCCGGCCTCCTCGCCACGGAGTCCCGATGTGTTTTAACCTTGGAGAGTACAATATTTTTTATTCTTCACCACGCCTAATCCCCCGAATAGTATTCAGCGTGAGATCCACGCAAAAGCAATCATGCCGTCTAACAAACGCCAAGCATCCAATGAACTGGCCGCATCTATTCGTCTCGACCAGCTGCGCGAGCTGCAAGCTGAGCTCGGCAAGTTGATAGAGGACGCCAATCCAGATGACGAACATGGCTCGGACGAATCTACTCGGTCGTCAATCTATGTCAGCAGTTTGGAACATTTCACACGGGATGCCTCGAGGAGCTCTGCCCTGTTGAAAGACTACTCTTATGATGTGGAATCTGGCACGCCAACGTTGCCCGAGCCAAACAAACCACGGCAAAGGTCATCGCTACGCAGAGCATCATCGCTTGAATCTTCGTCCTCAGATGAGTTCATGAGTATCATATCGTCGTCTGGCACCGACCCCACCACCAGCACATGCGACAGTGACAGCCGGAGCAGATCAAAGAGGTCATACTCTCCTCCAAGAGCGAGCAGTTGGCGACCACGCTCCCGAAGTGGCGAACGCTCAGGCGGCTTCCCTCGTAGACGATTTTCTTTCGGAACTGGCACGAAGACGGGAACATCTTTATTAGATAGTAGTTGCAAATCACGTCTCCAGTTCCCCACATACGATTTTCTTCGAAAGGATGATGAAGAAAAAGATGGCAGTCTACTCCCTAGTGACAGATGGTGGCATGGAGTTTTCCTTTTTTCGCTCATCAGCATGATAGCATGTATAATCACCCTTTGGGCGCCATACCCAATGGGAGCACGCATGCCCACTAAAACTATTGCAGCGATGCCGTGGTCCAATGGCTGCCAGGGATTACAATCCTGCATCTGCCCACGTGAAACCATTTGTGCCGACGATTTGCTCTCCATGATCTTTCTGACGATTGCGCGCTCTACCGCCTGGGCTGCTTATCCACTTTACGTGTTGATGTTCATGAGCAAGGCAAATAACCTCAACAATTTTCTCCAGAAGACCGCACTACGGTGCTGGATCAATTTTTCCGATTATCACCGTGTGCATTCCTTGTTTGGTATTATCGTCGGGTTTGAGAGTACGAGTCATACTTTCTTTCATATCTTGAGATGGGCTAGAAGGAATAATGATATCGAGGTGAGTGCACCTAGAGGTACTATCATCAATGCTGGAGTGCCTTAATTTCTTTTGCCTTCTAACAATCTCACTCTCTGTCAACAGCTTCTGTGGACAAGCAAAACGGGCATCACTGGTTTGATCGCAGTAGTTGTCACTCCCTTCATCGTATTACCAATGACGGTGCCCTATCTCAAGAAACGTATATCCTTTGAATGGCGCAAGCTTCTACACTATCTCTGCATTGTATGGGGTGTCGCACTAATGTTTCATGCTCCCCAACGCATCTTCTGGCTCGTTGGAATTCCATTATTTGTCTATGTGGCTGACAAGATGGCGGAAGTCTTTTTCACATGTCATTTGCTCGAATCGGCACACTTTCAACGATTGAGTGATACGTCGTGCCTCATCTCCTTTGAGAATCCGCCAGGATTTGGCAAGCAAAACTCGGCATATGTCTACTTGATGCTACCGTGGCTATCCAAGTACCAATTTCACGCCTTTACTGTCTTTCCGTGCACCAAGCCAAATCATTCATCGATTTGCATTTATAAGTGTGGAGACTGGACAGGAAAATTAATGGAGGCAATCACTGTGCCTACACATAAGCCTGCATTTGTTGTCGGGCCCTACTTATCACCCTTCAGCTCACCAGCCATGGATAGCGAGAACTTAGTCGCGGTGGCGTCTGGAATTGGTGTCACGCCTGCCATTTCACTGATCAAGCAGTACTCTAACACAAGCCGCCGATTGAACCTTGTTTGGATCTGCCGGGATGCCGGTTTAATTGAACACTTTCTCCATAGCGTCGATTTTGGACGCGATGGATACACGCTCATCTATTACACAGGGCATCGGTCGCTCATCTTGAGAGATGATATTCCACCAAACATCTTTATTTTCAATAGCCGCCCAAACCTCGAGCGTACCATTAGCGGTATTATTGCCTCCTTTGCAACAGGTACAGGCCTACCAGAGGAGCTCCCCAAGAAGGTATTGACGCGAATGCCTGCAATAATTCTATCAAGGCTTCTACTTGAAAAGGCTCTCAGCATTTACACGTTGGACCAACTTTACGAATATACAGTAAAGGCATCCACCTATTACAATGAGGGATTGGAGTGCAACGTTGATGCTGTAAACTATCACGGAGTCAAATCAACAATGAGGCATTTGCTTGGCGTTGATTTCGAGTTGGTTACGAACCAAATCGCAATGAATTTTGAGAAGGTTGACATCAGTGGGGATGGCGAGTTAGATCGCGACACTTTTGAAGTATTCTTCAACCTCATGCTCGAGGGATCAGACGCAGAAGAGAAATCCTCTATTGCCACTGTCAAGCATGGATATCAGCGTATGAGCACATGCCGTGAAATGTTTGAAGTGAGCAAAAAACTCCAGTCAGAGCAGCTAAAGGATGAGTTCGGTATCAAGAAACATTTGCAGGGCGATGGCAAGTTCTCAGCTAAGAACTGGAATATGTTGTACTGTGGTGGGGCACAATCGGTATTGGACCAACTGAAGGATTTCAGCCGCAAGTTTGGAGTTGGTTTGTCGGTAGAGAAGTTTGACTGGTAGTTGGTTGACCCAAAGAGTCCAGTTTCCCCTGGCGTTTCTGTTTCTGTGGATTCATCCAGAGAGAAAGCTTAAAAGTGCATGAATTGCCAAGACGAAAAGCCACGAGCACATGATGTAGAAAGGAGAGGTGCAAGAGCAGTGTGAACTCCATCCCTGCTGGTTTGCATTGTGATATTTTTTGCTTCCAAGATGTAATACTACCATAGGTTTGCGCCCGTAGTCTGATGGGCTTGTAATAAACATTTGACTCAAATAATTCACCGTTTAGAACTTACAGGAGATTTCAGTGTGTGCTTATTTGCTGCAGTCGGGGTCAAACGCCAATTGCATTCTTTTTTTCTGATAGGAGTGTAGCGTTCTTCGGGCTGTTGTTGTTGTTTCAGTAGGATGCTCCAAGGAGTTGCGCGTGTGTGCTGCCCCTGCATCGTCCTACACACTTGAAGTAGCACAATCACTCTACAGGCGATCGCATGACCAAGTGGTGAAATGGGGCTTTAAGTTAAATCCAGAATCTCTCTTTTTCCCGCCACAAGTTGCCTTAAGGATCACTTTCAACTTTTGCCAGTTCCCTTAATAATGCCATGAGAGTGCACAAGAAATGAGCTAGCTCTCAAAACAGTGATTGCACAATAAACTGCTGGTATTTACCTTGGTTGCAAACCTCCTTTGTTTGAGAAAGAAAAGACTCGATATGGCTATCGCTCGCATCGAGATACCTTCCTGCGAGCAGTTCCCCCGGTCGGACGCCCCCAAAAGATGCAGAAGCTGTAAGCTTTGTTGAAATGCGCAAAATTTGGACAAAGCCGTCACCATCGCTACCTGTGGCAGTATATATTGACCGGAACAATGCAGGGGCTTCCTCGACTATCCATGGTGGAAGGGCCCCGGATATGGAACGCAACAATGCCGCAGTGAGGATGGCCGGGCCAAACATTTGATGTGTACCAAAGCTTAATCGGTTCAGTTGGATGGCTGAGAGAATGCTTGTTTCGGCAAGAATTCTCGGTCCGAGGAGCACCGATTCCGATATAAAAGATTGTATTGCAAGCGTGTGCGGACCATCTAGTGATAAACCATTCTGAATTGGCCTCGCTGGGTCCTTCTTAGTTCCCAGATCTTTCAGAAAAATGAGCGCCATCACCAGCGAAAGCGATTCTTCGAAGAGTTTTTCGACTCCGTCACTAATCAAACACGCTGCGACCATGTCGTGATTTCGACAAATCGAGACCAAGGAACCCAATGCCAAGTACCATGCCTCGGCAATTGTTGGGCGAGGGTCTACGTGGGAGTTCGCCTCTGGCGACGGATGAACCAAGAGTTGCGTTACTACAGGAGCACAATATTGCAGGACCGAGAGACACTTCCGACACTCATTTACTCCTGTCTCGATATTTTCATTCTTCGCAATCCGGTCCAAACAATCCCTGATCAAAATTATATAAACTCCAGCATGAGCCATTTCCTCACCCACGACACAATCGATGAAAACACTGGATCCCACTTCGGGACCTACGATGACAGCAGGCAATACATCATTAGCATACTATTACAATCAACGAGAAATTATAAAAAATATGCAAACGCACTTCAACTCTTTACCTTGATTGCATTGATGCATTGCAGCTTCACACTCAGCGTTGATAAGTTTTGATATAATGTTCGCAGAATGGTTTGTAATTGAATATTTGACACTGGTACGTAGAACGGAATAGGCACCTCCTCTCAGTCTACCCCACTGCGTTGCGTGGACGATAATAAAGTGATCATCGGGCATATGAAAAGTAGTTGATACGACGCAGAATGATCTCACCTGATGGCACAAAGCGTCCACATCTGACGAGACTAAAAGTCGTGAATATCCCTCGATGGCACAGTCAAACAAGACTTCGAGCACTAACGGATTGTTGAATACATCTGCTAACACTTCGGGCGAAAAAAACGACAAGTCGTATGCTGATTCGCAAACTCTGAATAATTTTTCAGGCGACAGCGGAGCGTCTTTCAGCGATTTCATTTCGTCCAGCGGAGCCAACGCGAGTCGGTGTAAAATAGCCCGCCCGTCACCGATTTCATCTTTTGTTACCTTCATTTGATATATGGCCAGACGCGAGATGACCCTTAGAATGATACGTCTAGACACGGGGCAGACCCCTAGTCCATAATTAACGCTCACCCCTCGTTGCAATTCCGATATCTTCAGACCCTGATGAAGGCTCGATAAATCATGCAATATGGCGGAGTACCCTTCAAATATTGCGTCAATTAATTCATCGCTCTCGTGCGAAAGTCTCATCAAAGCAATGCAACCGACGTGATCTTCACCGCCGGAGCCCCTCATCGCACCCTTGATATCGTATCGTGTTGCCTTAAGAGTAGATTCGGCCACGAGTTCAGGAATCCTAGCAGTTGACAATATCGAATGCTGCAGATAACATCGAATGCTGCATATTAAGGTAACCGGGAATTCTTTATCTGTGTCACTTGCGGAAGGAACCCGAATCAGCTCTGCCATGGAAGACAGCATGGGAGAAAGCGACGCTACTGCCATACAAGCCAATCGACTAAGAGGTAACATCTGCGATATTGATCTCGAATCGAATGACGAGTTCAATTGATCGCAAACACTCCCCAGTGCCAGCATAGACATCGTAATAATAGAGCATACAAAAGCTGATGGTTGCTGCCTGTAAACCTTCCCGAGTTTATTCAAGGGTTTGGCAAGGGCGGACAGGATGTGCACGGCCGTCTCCGGAGGAAGGTGGCCGACTGACGCCGCCTCTCGGATGGCGGTATTACATGCGCCTACGATCCGTTCCAATATGAGCATCGATGGTGATGCATTGTCCCATATCCTGATATCGCAGTCGCGGTCCAAACTGCAGACGGAGCGGGCCACATCTCGGACATCATTTCTCTCGATTTCGAGTTCTTCGTCGTTGTTATCGAACAGTTGATCGAAATACCCGAGAGGGTACCCGCACGACGCGGCCAGGGACAGGACGCACTCGCAGATGGCGTCCACGGCCACCCTCTCCATCTCCGAGGACACGACCGCGACCGAGCTCAGGGACGCGGACAGGATCATCAGCGGCTCGTAGGCCAGCACCCTGATATCTCTCCTAGACGCGCAAATGCGACGGACGACGGTCGCGATGGCGGAGAACAGCTCCAAACGCCACCTCCGATCGGTCTCACCGTCGATGACGACGTCCCCCCGTTCCAAGTAAAGGAGATGAGGCAGAATGGACGCGGCCGCCGAGGCCGCCGTGGCGCACATCCCGTGAGTCGATGCGCGCGGGGAGGACGTCGCCGCATGACGCAGGCCCCGGTCCTCGGCCGCAGTCGAGCCGTCCGCGAGGGAGACGCCGAACGCCGCCGCCGCGGCGACGCAGGCAGCGTTCCTCCTCGCGACGAGCTCCGCCTCCGCCGCGTCCAGGCCGCCGCCATGAGACGACGCGGCCCCGCCGAGCCTTTCTTCCTGGCGCCTCTTGGCCTTGTTGCCACGCCTCCTCCTGGTGCTGGTATTCTTGCCGGCGCCCCCCCCCGCGCCGCCGCCGCCGCCGCCGCCGGCCACGCCCAGCGCCGCCGCGAGCACGTCCTCTGGCGTGAGGGAGGGAGACGCCGATTCGAAGATGGATACGAGGTACTGATACGCGGCCGCACGCGCCCTCTCCCGTCCTCGTGCACGCCGATCCGTACCCGACGACGACGACTCGTCCTCGACGCGCAGGTACGCCGACGCGAGCGAGCCGACGGTGACGTCCACGAGTTTCATCGGCACGGCAACGTGACGAGCCCAAGAGTCGCAGAACCCCAGCAGGCGGGCGTTAACGGAGTCGTCGTCGTCGTCGCCGTCGCGACGATAGTCCGCGTAAGACGACAGCAGCGCGTTCCAGGCCCGGTCCATCCCGGTTCCGACGCCGTCGTCGATGCCGCCCCTTCCGGTTCCGACGCGTCGCAATTCCCTCGACGCCGCCCTCAGGCACGCGGGACCCGCCGACGGCGCGCGACGTCCTCCACCCCCACCGTCATCCCGAGACGAGGACGACGACGACGACGACGCCATCGGCGTGAGGAGGACCGCCTCGGGAAGCGCGGTCATGCAGGACGCGATCGATCGCGCCGCGGCTCGTCCGTGGGCGCGTCGTATCCGTCCGTCGCGATCGTCACCGTCGTGCCCCCGCGCGCACTCTCCCGCAACGGCGCGGACGGAGCCGACGAGCGTGTCGATCAGGCACGACGACGAAGACGACCACGACGACCACGACGACCACGACGACCGTGTAGTAGTCGTCGCGTCGTCGTCGTCGTCCCTCGTCGAACCGTACCGTAGGCGGAGCGCGACGATCGACATCGCCGAGGAGAGCTCGGATAAGACCGCGTTGGCCCACGACGATGACGACGACGACGACGACGACGATCGTCCCCCCTCACCCCCCCCCTCCTCCTCCTCGCGTATCGCGTCGAACGACGAGACGTGCAGCGCGACCGCGAGACAGAGCAACATCAGCTCCCCCTTGATGATGCCCTCGCGTCCCTCGTCGCGATCGTCGTGATGATCGCCCCCCGCGTCGTTGTCGTTGTCGTTGTCGCCGTCGCCGTAGTCGTCGTCATCGGCGGAATGCGACGGAAGGAGGAGGGGGAGAGTCCGCCATCGTTCGCGCACGACCCTCGACAGGAGCTCGGCGCCGCTCCCGCCGCCGCCGCCGTCGTCGTTCCCCGCCCCGTCGTTCGCCGACGTCGACGACGACGACGACGACGCGACTCGACACCGATCGACGAGCAGCGGGACGTACCGCCCGAGCCATCCCGATATCACCGCGTCCGATCGTCCGTCGAGCTCGACGACGCGGGGGTCGAACGAAAACGACGACATCTCCATCGTCGTCGTCGTCGTCGTCGTAGTAGTAGCGGTATTTTTCGTCGTCCGACGAGATGACGATAACATCGACGACGTCCTCCTCCTCCCCTCCCCGATGGTCATCCACGCGTCGACGAGGGCGGACGCGCATCCGTCCTCCGCCTCGAGGTCGAGGGCCTCGACGAGACGCGTCGATCGGCATCGATGGTGAAGAATCTGCGACGCGAATATCCGCTCGCGACACGTGACGTCCCGACGCAGGAGGAGGGAGAGGCAGCAAAGGAAGACCGAGCCGTGTACGTCCTCGTCGACGTCGACGTCGACGTCGACTTCGTTTTCGCGTGGCGGACGGCCGGGATGGGGTACGCCGTCGCCATCCCCGACACCCCCCCGCCCCCTCCTCCTGTCCCTGTCCTTCCTCGAGCGCAATCTCGACGACGCGCTACGTCGGACGTTGCTCGAGCGTAGGCCGAGGAGGAAGTCGTGCGCCTCCCCGCGCGCAGCACATGACGATGATGACGATGTTGTCGTCGTGGATGCATTCGCGCCGACGACGGAGGGGCCGTGGTCGTCGTCTCCGTAGAGGCAGGACAGGGCGGCGCGCAATTTCGAGAGGAGGAGGGGGGGAGGAGGAGGAGGAGGAGGAGGATTATCTTGATTGCGATGATTGTGATGATGATGCTCCATGTTGTTGTTTGTTTTGTTATTATATTTTTATAATGGGGTGGGGTGCGTGCGGTTTGGTTGGTGCCGGCGAGGGGGCGGGGCGGGGCGGGGCGGGGCGGGCGCACCCATATCATCTGCATACCATACCTGTCCTGTCCTGGCACCCATGTAAAAAATGGCTTCCCTTTTTGCGAGATCTGTCGCAGCTAAAATCGAATATATTCGTGGAATAATATCTAATTCCGATTTTACATGATTGTTAGCCATGTAAAATCGGAAATAGATAAGATAGCCATCTTAAGTTTAGGGTTATGCAAACGTTACTTTATTTAAACCAACCAACCCAACCCCCCTGCATGCGCAACCCTAACTTTCGGGGCAGCCGGTGCCTCACCCTAACGCGGGGCGGCCGCACACAACCCTAACCATCGGGGCGGCCGCATGCAACCCTAACCATCGGGGAAATAGTTAAAGGCGGCATCGCTGTGTGAGTTGCCGCCCAAAGAGACGGTGGCAACTCACACAGCGCACCTGCAACTATCGGGGCAGCCGCCAAAAATTAGCGTAACCCTAATATTCGATATTACATGATTTTTGAGCCATGTAAAATTGGATATCCGGGCATGTAAAATCGGAAATCTGAATATTCGATATTTCATGGGCAGCTAAAATCGGAAATTCCAAATTTCCGATTTTAGCTGCGCCAGATCGATTGCTGTTCGCGTTGGATGTTGGGAGTGATCTGAGAGACTGAAAATCTACCATAGCAGCGCAACCAGCCCCTGTCAGGTTGTGGCGGGCGAACCACACGTACAGTTCCGACTTGGAGGTGAAGGCAATCCCATCAAACATGATCCCAGTGTCACCTTCCCTTGCAATTCGCGAACTAGAGAGGAGAGAATGTTGGCTGTGATGGGGGTGTCCGTACCCCCAACCGAGGCCGTCTCAAGGGGAGTGTCCCCCAAATCTGACGTGAGGATGGATCGGTGTGGCGAATGCTCCCCGGGTGGGTGTTAGTGTATCCGCTCGTCATCGGTGGGTCTGATGGCGCGAGATTCTTCAATTATGGGCTAAGGTTTTGATGATGTTGATGATAACGTCCCTTTTTGTGGTGGTGCCGGAGGAGCGGGATGAAGTGGCGGGTACAGGTTGTGCATGTCGTTGATATCTGAGGTATGATAAGAGGCTTTGGTTTATGTACTGAAGCATATTCCTCATGATAATAACTCAACGGAGACTGGCGTGATGGTGAATAACTGTTGTTCAAAATATCGTAGAACAGATATGGGTCCGTGGTCCCCATTCCATCAGCATCGACTGCAAAATCCTTCACCCAGGCACTGGAAGAAATGCGCCATTAGCACAGTTTTTGCTCAGCAGCATATCAGGGCTTATCCTTTCAAGCTGTGCCGTCAGGGGTAGTTCGTGCTCTTCATCCTGCTGCCGGCGCAATTATGGCCTGTGCCGTTTGCTGATTACCAGGCCCCCGGAAACTTGAGTTCTGTGAGTAACCATGAACATACTTGACGACGTCCGAACTCTGGATGGGTCAAATTCCAGCATCGTCACATACCTACGTCATCATAGACGTCACTGCTCATGACCGCATCTAACGCCCCACGCCACCGAAGTCCTCAGAAAGGAGGCAGAGGTCCGTGCACATCAGGGATTTCCATCGCAACCAATTCTCTGAGAGAAGGGTTGCGGGGACCGCCCCACCCATATCTGCATACTAGCTAGGTTCTGTCACCTAACTACCTAGCGGTAGGTAGGTGACAGGAAACTACCTGGCACCCATCACATAAATGGCCTCCCGTATGTAGGATTTGTACCAGGATCTCTGCGAGGTCTAAAATCAGTTTTCGGCCGAAACCTTCCTCTTAAAGCTAGCGCCCCACCATGGTATTTTCCGCCGAAAATGCAATCTTGTGTAGCAACAAGACTCCCCCCCCCCATTCAAAATCCGCTCGGACTT
>JALLAZ010001507.1:0-11283 GCA_036939755.1 Stephanodiscus triporus | reverse complement strand
GTGTTGGCATTTCTTGTGGCTGCAAATAAGCATACATTCCACTCTCCTCCCCTCTTGCCTCTCTCTCAAGACGAAGTTTTGTAGCCACCTCTCTTATCCGCTCTTCGCTGTCAAAGTACTTGATGTCCAACTGCCGTACCTCATTTGTCAATGTGCCCAGTACAGGCAATGGGCAGCGTTGTGGAAGATCAACAGGAGGCTTGTCGGGGATCTCCATATCCTGTTCCTTTCTGATAATCATTCGTAGATGATCTGACAGCTCACGGATGGATCTTGGTTGGCGATTATGAATCATCGTGATGTGAAATTCCATCCACCCAAATCCCTTAGTGCGTATATAAATATTGTTCTTGAGGGCATCTCTCTTGGCACTATCCGACTTCAGCTTCTTCAATGTTTGGGCCACAACCTTGGGGTCTCCCTTCATGCAGTACTTCGAATCATACAGTTTCCGGAAGAATGTCCTCTCGATCGTCTTCTCGGCAGCCTTCTTCTCTCCTAATTCTCGTGCTATCTCAACCTTCATCCTTTTAGCGTTTCTCTGTCTCTTCACTTCCTCGTTGTTCTTCACACGAGTTGCTGGTGCATCTCGAACACCAACTTCCAATAGTGCTCGTTGCAATTCCTTGTCGAACTGCAGAAAGATACCATTTGACTTCACGCCATCGCCCGACTTCCTCTTAGATGGAACTGATCTGTCAAAAAGGTGATTCCTCTTGGCATCACTAATTGCCGCTGCACTTGACAAGTGAATTCGGTTCCCGGTCTGCACATTTCTTGTACACCCTCCCAAAGCGCTCTCGGCGACATCGTTCACTGCCATGACTCCCAATGTTGCCCGTTTGATACGCTCGGGGCAGTGATCCCATGAATATTCCGATTTAGATACTGAGAAATACTTATGGCTTGCTTTCTTCGGATCGTGGAACTCTCTCAGAAGTGTCACCATGGCAACCGTTCCAAGTTCAACAACACGTGTTGTGGTGTCAATATTGGTTTTGTTTGTCGGCTTGAACAGCTCGGAGCGAGCAAGCTGCATGTGCATGACCTTGGCCCCCGATCGACGTGCAACGACCGACATCCTTCTCTTTGCGAACATGAATTCCAAATATTCCTTAAATGGCGTCAGGTACATGAACTGCGCAAAGATGTTCATCATGAAATACTCATCCAAGATCAGATTGGGCGTTGCTTTAATCACCAGGACTTTTTCTCTTAAGACATCGAGTGCACGCCCCATTGATCTCGCTCCCCAATGAAAGCTTGCCAATTTATGGGTATTCCCAGCCAACCATCGCAAGGGCAGAATGATGGACAAGTACATGATTGCCAATAGTCTAGCTTGGGCGGCCATCTCGACTGATGACAACACAACAAAAAGACTTCTTTGAAGTACATGATCCTTCTTTGTCTTGTCGGACATCCGAAGGCAGTAGTCTAGAAAATCGATGTTGAATGATCTGTTCATTGCAATGGCCAAAGCTGCAGTGAACATGATATCTTGGCGAGAGCCATGTGTGCTCTCAACATGAAACAACAACTCGCCTGGATAGTTTTCCTTCATCCATTCGGCAAACAATTCACCATGGCCCTTGGGGTAGTTCGCCGCAAGACTGAATTCTTTATCGTATGCTCGAGCAAAGGGTGTGAACATTGTCGAGACACGAAGACTGCTGTCAATTTTGTCGAGGCTGTCTCTTAGCATAACTGTAAGATACTTGGAGAGTTCAATCTCGACTGCCTTTGCCCAGACATTCCGTAGATGATGGTGACAGTCCTGTTCAATAACCTCTCCTTCGATATTCTGTGACAATAGTTGCCTTTGCTTTTGGGCGTTGTTGCAAGTATCGGTGGTGATGGTACCAAGCTGTCCTAGCTTATCAATATTAATGCCATCTTCAGTTGGCAGCAAGTGCAACTTCTCATCACCAATGCATTCACGAACACGTGTCAACCTGTGTTTGAGTTGATCGAGCTGCAAACAAAAGCAGTGAATGAGAATAAAAAAGATTAGATATGATTTCGCGCCTTCACGCCGGACGCTCTAGCGCCATGGATATTAAAAATAGGGCTCCGGTCTTGCTGAGGAAAAGATGCGGCTTGTCGTTGGCTTCGACATGGATGTCTCGGATTTTGTTGTAGCTATAAAACTCGTGGCGCCATCTCAATTCGCGCGAGACTACCTGACTGGCAAACCCTTTAGAGATCCCACTCACCTTGGCAAGGATGCTTTCGACAGTGGTCTCTGCAGATTCGTCCTCCAGGAAGATGCAAGATGATACTATGACTGGATCAAGGTTTTTCTCAGTATCCATCAATCCAATAATCAATGCCTGAAATGGACATTGACGTCGTGTCGTTGCATCGGTCCACAACTGATCCCACCTTTCCGCTGATGCAAGTTTGATGGCTGCAATTGTCTCACCAATGACTTGCACAATCACACGGCATTGACGGACAAAGCATATCTGCGGTACGTCTTCAGGCTCCTTGCCATAATAGGTCTGGTAGCTGCTGGAGATGATGCTAGGGATTGATGCCGGGGGTGTTCCAATAACAAGCAGCTCACAAATATATTGGATGACCCACGGTTGCCACTTCCCACCTCGACCTACTCGCTTGAGCTCGATCTGACTAGGCGATGTCACAGTTTCAGTCATGACAAGATTCGACTCCATTTCCTTCATCACTCGGGCGAGATTATCCTTCAAGTCACTTGACTCTTGACGCAACTCGGTGATTTTGTTCATCCTGTTGGATGCGACCTTCTTCCTGCAAACAACAGTAGAGAATGAAAATGAGAAAAATTAGATATGATTTCGTGCCTTCACGCCGGACGCTCTAGCGCCATGGATATTAAAAATAGGGCTCCGGTCTTTTCTCAATTCGCGCGAGACTACCTGACTGGCAAACCCTTTAGAGATCCCACTCACCAGTGCTTCGATGATTGGATGGCGGCACGCTTTGCTTTACGTTCTCTGAGCAACTGCACCGCATGCATCTCCTGAAGCTCCAACATGTACGATTTCAGCTCACGCTCCTTCCTAATGGCCTTATCCACTTGCATCTGAACCAATTTCCTACCGTTTGACTTCTGCCGATGGACCTCCAACTCAGCATCTTCACAACGTAGTTCGGCCTCTTGGCTCAAGACTTGCCACATCACACGCTCATTCTGTAGCTGTTTTAGCGAAGACATCATCTTCTTCTGTGCCAAACGTATGGACATATTCGACCGTTGCTTCTCGGCATTGAGATCATGTTCCATTTTTTTTTTGGTCAGACAAGGCAGTCTTCTCTCTTCTATGCGCCTCTGCCATCCTTGCCGCTTCCTGTGCCAAGGCAGTCTTCCGTCTTTTATGCGTCTCTGTCATCCTTGCAGCTTGCTTTTTCAACCAAGCACTCTGCTTCCTAAGATCCTTCCGCTCATGCAGAAGTGCATCCTGGCTCGTCTCGATTTCATCCTTCAATTTCTCTGTCTCAATCTTGCTTCGGTTTGCCTCGGACAGTATATTCCGTGCACGCTTCATCATGTCGTTGGCTTCCAATTGAATGGATTCTATCAACCTGTTTGAAGTCTTCGACTCCAGCCGTAGGCGACATAGCAGGTCTTTTTGTCAGCAAGGAGAGTCTTGAGGCGATGTGTGGCTTTTTGGAAGTCTCTCTTCAGACAAAGGTTCTCGTCCAGGAGGCGTTGGTTGATCCTCTTTACCTCGGCCTTTGTAGGAGAATGACCTTGGTTAGGAAGGCTGCTTGCAACAGGTGGAGTCAACTCATCTGGATTAGTTCTTTGGTGACGATATTGTTCATAATCAAAGTGTGACACTTTGCGATCGCAAGTCTGACTGCGATGCAACTTGCGACAGAGTTTCCTTGGTCGCTTCTTGAAATATTTTCTGCCCGGCGTCAAGGGAGCAGATGATTGATCAACCACGTCATCCCCAAGAGTTGATGTGCAAACACAGGAATCCATTTCCCTATTGTCACCTTCAACAACACTTGACGAGGAGGCAACATTCAGATGTAGAGAACCTAAGGTGCCAATAAAGGAGAAACTAGAGGTTTTCGGTTGGTTGTTTACATTATCGCCAGGACCAACGTTATCAAACACACAAGCCATCGATGAAGCGCGTGGCACAGAAACAAAAAACTCTGCATTTACTGAAATATAACTGCGCAGTAAAATTTCGGCAGAGCCTCCGGCGTACCCCTGGGTTTTGTCGGGTGGGGAAACCCCCAAAAAAGTGCCGTCACTGATGGTGGGGACGTCCAACATCCCTCCCGGACACGTCATCGTCGTTGTATTGGTCGTTTCCATCTTCTTGGTGAATGCATCCATTGCACAGGAATCAACGGAAGAGGAGGCGGCCTTCATCTTCTTCGTGGTCCTCTTCATCCTCCCGTTCTTCTTCTTCTTCTTCTCATCCCCCTCGATGCCCGTCTCAATGAGGTCGTCGTACTCCATCCCCCCCTCGCTGTCCTTGTCCACCCCACTATCATTGTCGCCTCCTGCCATCCCCTCGCCGACACCGTCGTCTTCCTCCACTTCGTTGTCCTTCTTCTCCTCAATCCTCCTCCCATGTCGCCTCTCGTGCGCAATCGCTCCCCCCCTCCCCCCGACAAAGTCATCATCGTATTCCTCGTCAACGTCCCCTGCGAAGTTGTCGGCGTTCCACCTCCCTCCTGTCAGTCCAGTCGTCTTTGTCGTCGTTGTCCCCGATGCCCCCTTCCCATCGTCCTCTCCGTCGTTTGATGACATAGCAGCCGCCTTCCTTGATTCGTTGGCCTCATTCTCCTTCTCGGCCGCGGGGACCCCCCCCGCCCGCGAGGCGGCGGTCCCGAAGAATGCCAGGTAGGCCTAGTTCCTCCTCGCATCCTCCTCCTCAGAGACTTCAGTCCCATCGGGGCATGAGGAATCCCCAACAACAACCGCGCCGCTGGATGTATTATTGGCATCGTCGGCACCTGTTATGGAGATCATGGCTGTTTTTTTAAAGCAGTGGTAAGGTCAGCAACGCGACACTGAGAAAATAAAATAAAATAAAATTATAATATTAATTACCTTGAATCCCCCTGCCCCCCGCACAATATCCTTGCTCGAACGCAACGTAATGCGTTGTATGTGTTTTAGACGCGCGCTGGCAGGGGGGGATGATGGAATTGCAATTGGGGGTGGTGCGGAGGGAGTGGCGCGTTGGGATATTTTTCGCCACGAAATCGCTGGTGTTGTTCGCACGAGCGCGATCGGTCAGCGTGGGCAAGCAACAATAAACCGACCGGCGGCCGCTTGGCGGAAGTGTGTCGGCTACACGTTTCGCCAAGCGGCTGCCGACCCCCTACAAGATTGGACGCGTGGGAGGGAGATTTGTCGGCGGAAGCCGAAAAACATCATTGCGCTGGTGTGCTTTGAACAGTGTTGCGCGGAAAGGAGAGCCGGATCAAAAAATCCGGCGACGTAGCGGCACCCCCAGGGGGAGGCGGCATGCCGCTACGTCGGCGGATTTATTGATTCCCACATGCAAGGGGGGGATAAAGTGTTCAAGGGGGGGGGAGGGTGCATCGCCATGATGAGGGGGGGGGAGGTTAAACGCGACTTGATTTCATGGGAGCCAAAGTAAGGCGTGACGTGGAACTCGTGCCTTAATTTTTTTCGGTTCTGAAAAATAAATTGGCGGGAAGGCTTTTATGCACCCCCTCATAACAACTCTTAAACAAATTCAACAAACTTACTAAAAATGGATTAAGTCAATCAGAAGCTGCAACTTGGGTGGGATTCAGCCTCCGAACATTCCAGAAGTGGAACAGTAAATACAACGAAAAGTGGCATGTTCAAAAGCACACACGTCGGAGGAAAAGTCACATTCATGATATTGAGGGTGAGTTACTATTATTCATCCAAGAAAAAATGAAGCAAACACACCTTCCCTTAAAGAATTCTGCCGTAAGAGAGAAGGCAAAGGACTTATGCAAGAAATTCAAGGCAACATAGGATAACATTATCAGAAATTTTATGCAACGAGCAACGAATGAGTTACCACCTCTTAGGAAAACAACGTATGCATCAACAAAAACGAAGATTGTCGTTGATGCATGCAAGAAGGATAAGTGTATACCCAAATGTCGGAGAAAAGATAACTGCCCACACAAACGCATGATTAAAAAAGTCTTCAAAAGTACCGAAAAGATCAGTTGTGGAAAATTGGGAAGTGGTTTATCTATCCAAGAACATTGTGCTAAGGGGGATTTTATCATCGAATATTTTGGAAAAAAGTAACAGCAAATGCAGTGAAAGGTGACCGAGGTCATCATCGATATTATATGAAAGTCGATAAGATGATCATAGATGGGAAATGCAAAAATAATATGGCAAGATTCATTAATCATTCTTGTGATCCAAACTGTTCTCTGGAGATTAAGGATGACGAGGGAACTCCAAACGCTTGTGTTTTTGCAAAGAAAAAGATTCGCAGTGGTTCAGAGCTCATGATTGATTACAATTGGGAGCATAAGCATGATGAACCATCTACTGAATGCTTCTGTGGGTCAAGGAAATGCATAGGCAAAATTGAAAAACTAGGTAAATAAACAGTATCATATTAATAATAATTGCACAGCTCACATCTCACCTCTTCTGTCAACTGTTTGCCATCATTCTTTTGGTTTAGGTATGACTCGAACAACTGCAAGTCAACCAAAAATTCAATGTGAATCCTCTCCCCACACTTTTAGTGACTTTTGCTATGTCAATGCAACGGAGAAAAAGGAGATGAAACGTTTGATGAAATTCATCATACCAAAAGCTTGTGATGATCTTCCGGATATATTAAAACAACCGATGAATAATCATCCGATGCTACAAATACTCTCCAAGTCCGCCCTAAATTTATATTATGGCAGTGACTATAAAGTTGGTGAGACTGTTGACAGTAGACAAACTGTTCATAGGATGGCATATGCCACCGGTTCTGGTAGCAGTACTATTTGTCTTGAGCCAGATAAGTTTCAAGTCAAGAATTTTGTTGATCAACAAGTATTTACACTCGCTACTGCAACCAGAATATAATTGACATCCCATCAAACTTCAAAATTAATGCAATAGCCATCAAGACATATAGATTGAAGCAAGTCACATGCCTACACCGTGATGTCCTTTATAATTCTCAAGGTAATCCACACAAGAATGATTCACAAGTTCCGGGAACACCATCCATCATTTTTATCAATAGGTGATGACAAGGAATTACTTTTTGAACTCGATGATAAATCACATCAAAAAACATTTTTACAAAAAACATTTCAGTTTTTGTTCTCGATCCAAGGGATGAACAGCCTAATGATTCAGGTAGGTATTGGAAGCATTCAGCTAGTTTGAAAAACAATGATGGGACTGCAATTTCATTTGTTTTTCAGATGGTGCAAAATCAGGTTCAGGTTTATACAGATAATGATTGTCTAGTAAATCCACCATCATGTGGGAAAAAGAAAGATGAGAGGTTTCTCCTACACCAACAACAGATTAAACAGGATGTACATAAATATGACCTCACAAGAATGTACAAGAAAGAACTGAAGGATGGATTACTTAGCTGTTAAATGAATAAAGAGCAAAATTATGAGATACAACATTTTGGCCATTTGTGGGATGCCATTAGAAAAATTACTGCTACTCCCACAACTGCTACTCCCACAACTGGTAATGCCGAATCTATTGTGGTAACACTCAATACCAAATGGCATACCAATCTTTCTGCTCTGAAGAAATTTGTTGATACCAAAGACAGATTACCCCAAAAAGATAGTGCTGATCTTGATGAAGTGAAACTCTTTTGGTGGATGGACAACCACAAAAGTTGTGGAGGTGATCACAAGAATGCTATTAGACAACAAGTACCTCAAGTCTACGAGATGACTCGAGGTGAACGTAAAGCGTTGACAGATCAGGCCAAATGAAATACCAAACTTTGTGCTTTGAAGGAATTCATTGCTACCAACGACATATTGCCCAGTGCATATGCTGACGATGTTGATGAAAGGAGTTTTGCTGTGTGGATTAATAGATTCAGAAATTGTGGAGGTGATCATGAGATATTATTGAGAAGTGAAGTACCTCAAATCTTTGGCCCCAAACGTTAGTGCGATTGATCATATACTCTCCTTTTTAGAGTCGGTAATGTCTACCCTTGGAGGGCTGACACATAACCACTCACAGATTTCTAGTTTGTTGTTGCGCAGAAGGGAGGAATTTCCTAAGACCCACTACCAACTCAGTATCATCAGTATTCGTCAGTTCAGAATTTGAATCAATATTTACCTCTCCTCGGTATCCACGAGCATGTCTGACCTGAGTTGGAATATTCCTATGATATGAAAAATCCTTTCTCATTCTATTCACGTGGTCGACAGTATTTCTTGAGTCAGTCCGGTAGTCTTTCATTCTTGTAAATGCATTGAAAATTATAAACATTTCAAAACCCTTCCACATTGACTTCTGAATTGGACCCTTGATGATAGATGGAAAAATCCGTGTCACAAAAGTAGCTGCATTCATTCACACCAACAAACTCTGCAATGGCAGAGTCCATATGAAACATTTGATAGTGTGAACAATTCTTGTGAATGTGAGGAGAATAAATAACAATCAACTTGAATTCCGAAGAGTGGCTCTCTTTGAAGAGGAGATGTGCATCCTTGCACATCCAGTGGTAGTTTCATCTCTGTTGAGCAAATGAATATCAGAGTGCTCATCTTTCAGAGCATCAAACATGATGCAACAGCATCCTCCTCCATTGTTATTACCCTGCTTGAGTAGAAGAAATAAGGTTTTTACATGGGAGATGCAAGATTTTTTGCTTTACTGTGTGACAGAATTATGATTTTCTGCGGTATACGTGCATGATGAGTGGAGGGCAGTGAAAAGTGTGCCCAAAAGATACTGGAATTGATTTACTGAGAATTGTAATCTTTTGGTCACTTCTCCTACAAATTGCCTTGCCAGATCTCAGCAGATTTGAATGCCATAATTCGAATACCAGTTACAGCTGTCTTGCCATCATTGTAGAAAAAGGATTTAATGGTTGTATGAGATGCCGGGCTTATTCCATTGTGGTGCTGATCAACAAGTGCATCAAACTTGCTCAACAAGCACTGGACACTTCCAGCAGAGGCTCCAATAAATGAATAATCGATATACTCACTCCCACCCTTTTGTTCTTCCGCCTCAGCCTTCTTAGATGCTTGGTTATTAATACTTTTCAAGCTGAATGTAGCAGAGTTTTGAGTCTGAAGCTCATCCTTGCTAGAAATGTCATCATCCTTGTCCTAATTATCAATGCCAGCCCAATTCAAATGATTCTTCTTAAGAATGCCCTTGCAAGTTTCCCTCTCAATGTTGGTAAGTTCATTTTTTTTCTTGTTCTGGATCTTGTCTACCGCTTTTGAAAACACATGGTTAGTCTCATGCTTGTTCCCAAGTTTGCTGTGATTATTTTTTAGTTGGCAGTCTTTGGAGGCTGCCATGTTTCTCCCGGTACAAAGCAATTGTCTCGTGAAGCATGTCAATCATTTTTTGGCCCGTGTTGTGTGCCTATCCATTTTCTCGGAGCATGTCGTGAAGTTGAGCAAAAGCATCCCACTCACTGTTTTGAGGGGGGGGAGTTCTTAACTACCAATGTATCAATTATTACTTTTATAACCAAAATAAACATGATTTCATTTTTAGATGCATCAGGTATTTCCTTCCAGACAATACATGGTTGGCGGCTAGTTCACTGTGCCGACCTTTGAGCTTGAAGTAGAATGCGGAACGGTGCCATTGTTGTTCAGCACCTTTGATGGATCACGACGATCCTGAACTTTGTGAATGAGTGCTTCTCTATCAATCAATAGTATTGTTGTCTAGCTAGTTGTCTAGCTACCCTTTTTGAAAGATTTTGAGAAGTAGTACCTTAATACAAATGGATGCTTGGAGACTGGTTTCATATGTAGACATTTGGTGGGATTTATCACCACAAGACCCTATTCAATGTTTTGGCCTCTTTGGGAATTTGAGTCATATCATCCGGCCAATTGGTTCTCCCATTTTCAATGGTTCTATTACTGTTGCAACATCAACACTTCAAAAGGGAATGTTGCCAATAAGGAGTTCAAACAATGTCACACCCAGCGCCCAACTATCTCTCGTGCTGCCGTACTCCTGACAACGAACGACTTCAGGAGATTTATAGGGAAGCATACCAACATCTGACTTTCGACTCATTCCAGGGGGGATTTTTGTTGACAAGCCCAAATCTGCAATATTTTGATTGTGTTGTGTTGTTCAACCCAAATAGCATATTTTTTGTTTTCAGGTTCCGGTGAGTAATGTTTTTTAAATGCATGTAGTCCAATGCTTAACTCATATCATGTATATACTTTGCAACTGATTCTGGGGAGTATTTCCTCTCATACAGGTTGCCGCCTGGAGCAAATTCCATTATCTAGTAGATATTATTTTGGTCATGGAAGAAGCCAAACATCTGCAAGTTGATCAAATCCATCTTATTTTCTTTGCTTTGTAGTTTGCCCTTTGGCACAATTTTGAGAGCAACGACAAATTCTGGCTTTTTATGGCGAGCAACATATACCTCGCCATATTGGCCGGCATCGAGAAACAAACCATAATCAAAGTCATTCAGGGTCAAAGAACACGGGAAATTCTTCTTGGTTAAACTGAATATTTTATGTGAATCAAGACAAGCAGCTTTTCCGTGTTTGCAAACTTCTTCTGCCCAGGACAAATTCTGCAAAAAGGGTATATGGAAGGCCATGATCAAATGCAAAAGATATTATTTTGATCGCAATAAGAATAAATACTGTATTCAAATACTTGGTTATTTGGCCACAGTTTAGGGACGTTTTCATTAGTGTCGGATTCTGATGAATCAGAGGGAGAGATTTTGTCATAATTTTCCTCTTCATCATCATCATTGTTGATGCCGTCGTCCTCTTCATCATTGTTTTCATTGGGAGGTAGTGTGAGATGGAATCTGTTCCTGCCATCGATGCAGTTGCCTTACTTGCCGTTCTCTAGATCAGTGGTGATGACATCACCATAATCACCTCAGTCATCATCCTGAATAGGTCTTTCTTGTACAGAGGAAGGTGTGATCGTTCCTGTTGACAGTACCCTATGCCCACTAATCAACTATCCTTAAAGCCATACATTTGCTATATGTACGTCTAAGACTGCCCATTACACATATTTACACCGTAACATGAACTATTTCATCCTCACACTGGTATCAT